>JAQQAE010021074.1:0-10543 GCA_029823295.1 Pseudamia nigra | reverse complement strand
TCACACTCACATTCATGCCTATGGACAATTTAGAGTCACCAATTCACCTAACCCCTAGTGCATGTTTTTGGTTGTGGAGTTTGCATTTCCAACCTATCCTGAAAATTTTTTAATCAAAATTCATTTGTGACTTTTTGAGTTATCGTTAACAAACAAATGGGACAAAAACATAACCTCCTTGGCAGCGGTAACAATCTCTAATTAAGACTGTGACACAATAGAGCTCAACTTGGTGATATTTCTTAGATGATGAAAACAAGAACGAACCGAAGATGTAACGTGACTGACCAAAGTAACGGCTGAACCAAAAGTCATCTCAAGATTCCTGTAGCTGGAGGTATGGCTAGAGAGCTCATGTTACAGGTGCTCGTAGGTCTTGATGCTAAGCTTTACAAGCCAGAATGAGTAGTAACTCCATCCTTAATTCATGAGAGTGATAATCTTATGGATTTTTTCATCTAATTATGGCTTTTACACCCAGGCCTATTAATAAGCAAGGACATTGTCCCTTCTTGTACACAAACTTCAGAGCAGTTCTAAATGCAGACATAGTACAAATGATATAATCGAGGCAGACAGATCTGATGAACCAGCACTACTTACTGTCTCTGTACCTTCAAATCAAACTGCAGCCTGTTTCCTGTTGTCACTAGTGTTAAGTTCTGTTCTCACTCTTCAGGGGAGGAAACCAGCCAGGCATACGGACAGTGTGCTCCTTAAACTGGACCCTTTTAGAGTGGAAATGCTGGTAAACATCATAAATTGAAGCGTAAAGCATTCTTTTAATATTGCTCCTTTTTTCTTTTTTTACATTTTTCCTCTTTCTTTTAATAACATGAGAAAATTCTTGCAGAAAATAATTATTATGATTAAGCTTTGAAGCGGCAATATCTATAACAGTAATAAAACATGCTTGTATTCAAAGGAGAGGGGCAGATATTTTCATTCAAAGTGTTCAAATGATGCCTCTAGCAGCAAGCTAGTCATCCAGCTGAGATGAGACGACGCATTTTTGTAATGTGCAAGAAATTACTTTTCTCACATTTCCATCGTAGAATGGTTTCATATTCTGTATGATTGTATGGTAGTTTCATCGATAAGGCAACAAATAATCAAGACAACAAATAGCGTCAATCCAATTTTCTGTTCCACTTCTTAAGTGAGGAGAGACTGGTGATGGCGGCATTATGGCTATGGCACAATGTCCCTTTGAGAAAGAGCTTCTCTTTGCATTTTCAGAGGCAGATTCTCAACCTCGCAGAACAAGGAGGAACAGAGAAATTTTTACTTTTCTCTGCCAATGTGTTATTAGTCAAAGAATCCAACAGTTAGACTCTTTAATAACTATTTATGATTTATGCATGATTTTTAGATTTAAGTTATCGTGCAACTATTCATTAGCAATAAAAATATATTATGGGAATATATATATATATATATACTTTAAAGGCAACAATAAAGTCAATCTTTTCAAATGATTGAGCCTTTCTCTGTGTGCAGCCATTCATTAACCCAAAGTAGCTTTAACCATTTGATATTAAATTGGCAGAACTGCAGATTTAAACAGTGTAACAAGCTCATTCAAGTATAAAGTGTAGGTTGCACTGAGTGGTGACTTATAGATACTTTTCCCTCGAGGCGTGCTTTAGCTGTGTGCACTTGACTGTGTGGCTTGACTCCACTGTTTGTGCAGCTTAAGGTCTTGTGGGTTACACAAAAAATATTCACCAAAAAGGTTGAATATATTTGGAGGTAAGAGCCAGTATTCTGAAGGAACATGCAACACAGTAGCAGTAAACACCACCTTCTTTATCAAAAGCGTGTTTTCTTCCAATGACTGGAGGGTTGTTTTGATAGAAAACATTTTGCTCCCAATCCCACGTAGCTTCTTCAGTTCTAACTGGTCTAATGCAGAAACCCAGAATTTATGCTCAGCGACTCAGAGCCCCACCCTTTCATCCTGGGAGGTGTTAGTTGCACCTTGGCCAGGGTTATTACAGGTTGGTGGGGGTCCCTATCCCTGGCAGACGTAGGGTCGTTAGAGGTTTCACCTTTAGCATGGTTGCAAAAAGAGGGTGAATGACCTAGGAAATGGCCTCCAATTTGCTGGGTGGAGTTCTACGAACAGAACGGTAAATGGTCCTTAGTCGTTCCCCTCTATTCAGAGAGGGTCATGCCAGATTCACAAAAATGGCTTCCTTTATCCTTTCCTTTTTAAAGGAAGCCATTTTTGTGAGTCTGGAAAGACCCTCTCTGAATAGAGGGGGAGGACTAAAGACCCATTCATACGCCACGCAAGGGCGTTGTGTATCAAACGTTGTCAAAAATTGCTTGCACTTATACTCCAATGCGTACATTATACTGGTGTGGATGTACACAATACATCCACTAGTGGGCAGTGTGGAGTTCAGACTGTCCCCTAGTGTAGAGTTACATTGGATTTCTATCTGAAAATACTAAGCGCCCTGCGATGAACTGGCGACTCATCCAAGGTGTACCCTGCCTTTGCTCAAGTCAGCTGGGATAGGCTCCAGCACCCCCCCCCCCCAAATTTTTGTCAGGACTCATTATGCTCTCAAACATTTTATTTGTTCCCTCTAATAATACACAATCAAAAATATACCCATAACCTACAGTATAATCAAATAGTTATGTTAATGTGTGTGCAGGGGTCTGCAACCTGTGGCTCCAAGGCCACATGTGACTCTTTAGCCCTTCTCCTGTGGTTCCTGTGGCTTTGAATAGAAATGAAAAAAAAAAACACATTATAATAAATAATAATGAACAAAATAAGCACTAAATCAACAAAAGGACGAAAAAAACAACTTAAGCACACAAATTTCACACAAAATAATCTGCAAAATGAGCAACATAATGGAGATCATTAACCAGATTTAACAATTTAACTAAGTAAATGAGCAAAAAAAAGAACTGATCCAAATGATCAATGATCAGGAAAATTAACAAAACTTAATAAAAATAAATAAAATAATAAATGAAAACAGTAAATGATCACGCAAATGCATATAATTTGAATAAAAGGGAACAAAGACACAAAGAAGTCCTCCACCAAGCAACTCATTTTCTCCCATAATGTCATTTACACCTAACGATAATAGACTTACATTTATTTAATCTACATTATTGGATTCCTTGACTATGAAAGCATACCCATAGCATTTGGAATCACATTCATATTAGTTCAATGGTTACTCACAAAAATCCATACTTCCATAATGGCAATTTCCCCAGATTATGCCCAAAATCTAATTGGCTGGGCCTTATGACATTTCCAACCTATCCATAAAATTTGATCAAAATCCATTCATGAAGTTTTGAGTCATCCTTTTAACAGACAGACAAATGGAATCTGTGGGCACATTACTCAATCAGCAGATTATCCATTACAATTTGTTGTCAGTTGCATGTCTGTAGCTGTATTTGCTATATTACAGTGGTGATTTTTCCTCAACCCCTGTAAGTATAAACATTCTGGATCATTATATCCAGAATATTGCCCATATCTGGATCAAACGTTGTAGTATGATAGAATCTATTAAGGCATTATCCTACGTTTTTTGACTACATTTTTGAGTTGTTATTTGTGGCTGTTGCAGGAGGTCCGGCTAGCTTCTCTATATTTCAACTCTCTATGCTCCCAAGACAGCTTCTCCGTACCTAACCTTCCCCAGACCCTACGTGTAGGTACAGAACTTGAGTTGTGTTCTATACTGGCCCTGGGTGATATATTTGTCCCTCGGAGGATGAGGTGTGTGGTTGCAAACTCACCCCAATACGTCTACTGGTGGGTCCGGCGAATCACAGCCACCGAGTCTGTCTGGCCAACCGTCCACTTACTTTGTTCTGATGGAACGGCCAAGCCACTCTTGGGTTGCTTGACTGTCGTTCAAAGTTTTTTTTAAGGTGAATATATACAAAAGTGTCAGCATGTTACTAAATTTCGATTCTCAGTCCATAGGTTCGGTTCTATAAGCTCTGTTTCCTCTCGAGATTCTCCGCCTGTTCCGTCTGCATCCCAATCCTAATTACACTTCATCACTGTCCAGCCACTGCATCCCGTCAGCTGCTGTAACGTCTCCTCCTCAACCAGCTGTGTCCCATGCAGGCTAACTGAAGAGAGCTCACATACAGTACCACGCCCACATTCTCCGTCACATCAGTGAAACCGTAGCTGAAAACCATGTCTACGGAAACTTGATGGTAACAGTGGCGTTAGAAGGACAAATGTTGAATTTGACTCTAACTCATAATGGTGAAGAATCCTTTAAAAATCTTTTGAATCCAGACGATGATACAGATCACTCCCAGAATCTAATCAATTGGTCTTTATGCCATTTCAGACATATCCTGAAAATTTCATCCAAATTCCTTCAAAGCTTTTTGAATTTTTGTGTAAAGAAACAAACAAATAAATAAATTAACTAAAACCTCCAAAAGCCTTTTTGGTGGAGATGATAGTGTGATTCTGCCTAATTACTGTTCTAATGGCAGGCAATGAAGCTCAAACAATAAATTTAAGCTTTCACGTTGAACAGTAAAGCATTAAAATCTTTTGACTTCACAGGAAAAACGTTGAATTTCCCACAGCGTGACCACCTGTCTCAGTGTTGTCAATGAGTTGCAGGCAGACTCAGGTTATTTGAGGTAAAATGTGCTGATTTGATTGGCAGACTAGAGGTGGTGCACATTTCTCACCCCTGGAAGAATTTGCATGAGGGGTTTTGCCCTGCAAATCCACCAAAGCAAAGGATTCCTGCATGATTGAAAAGATGCAAATCCTCGCAGTGAATATTATATTCTACATCTCAGATTCATCATCAAGCCCAACATTTTAATTCAAAACTATCATATACAGTATATTTTCATTCAACAATTTAATAACTTCCTCTCTTCTTCTGTCATTTAAATATGTAGCACTGTCTGATTCACATGGCTGCCCACATATAAATGTAACATATGCTTTATCAAGGGTGCCCAACCTTTTACAATGACCAGGTCAGATAATCTACCCACAAAAATGCTGTATACCTTTTACTTTTAATCAGTTACATTTTGATAAAAAAGTACATGTACTCAATTACATTTTTCTCCACTTCCATGAGTAAAAAAGGCTGAAATTTAACAACAAAATAATCAATGAATTGTGAAAAACTGAACAAAATAATCTAGGACATTATCAGAATGAATAAAGTAAGCAACAAAACAAGCAATAAAATAAGAGAAAATTAACAACATAATCAAGAAATTTAACAAAAAGTGAAAAAAGCATCACTATGGGCAAAAATGATCAAACTACTCAAAAAGGTAACAAAAATTATCAAAAAGTAATATGAGCAACACAATAAGTAAAAACTCTCAAACAAGCAATGGCCACAAACAAAGTAAGCAACAAAATCAATCAAATAAATTATCATCAAAAAACCCCCAAAAAACATCAGAATAGTCACTGAAATGTACAAAAATGCCCAGAATACCCGCTTGAAGGCATTATATTAGGTTGTAATAAATACCATGTTATGAAGATACTCAGTATTTTATAATCAGACACCTTTTTATTTTTATTCAAATACTTATGTTTATGAGTACTTCTACTTAAGTCATTACAATTATAAAGCACTGATTCTGTCCACACACCTCTGTTCATAGTGCATAAAAAGAATGTTTACTCCAACCTGAAATTAAATAGTCTAACATTTTGAGATTTCTTTCCCCCCAATTTTCTGGAACTGCATGTCTTAATTATTAGTATAAGATTAAACTAAAAATGCTCAAAACCTTTTAATTGACATGCAATGAGTCTAGAATATATAGTTTTGACTTTCTGAAATAGCTGACAAAATATTTAGAACATTTCCTTGATATTATGCACATGTACATTTTTAATATTTTTGATTTATATATTTATAATGCCCAAATGCTTGTATTGTTTTTCTGCGTACTAGAAATATAAAAATAGTTTATAATTGATTTCACTCTATTAGTATTTTACAGCTGGAAATTCAGCATCTGTGCAGGTGTGTATTGTATTAGCATTAGTATTGCCATTGTGGTGTTATATAGCATTAGTGAGTGGTAGGTGCAGTGCCTTATACCTATCCATCCACCTGTTCTCCAAATTATTTCCACTTCAGAGTCATGGCGGCACCAGGGGAGCAGAGACGCTCATTTTTGGTAAATTTCTATTTCTGTATGCAGCATCTTCCCGCATTTCTGTTTTCACACAGCAGATATTGCTATTACATGGTCCACTTACTCCTCTCTATGCTGCCAGTTGCTGGGGTGCTGAAAGTAGCACTAGTTTTATATGTTTGTGTGTCTGTAAACCTGTCACTCCCACCGTCTACAATCACTCCTCCCTGTTGACTGACATTACCTGCTGTCTCTCACCGCAGCGCTTCTTCTCATGTATCACTTCTGAGTCATTGTTCTTCACCGTCCCTGCCTTACCGCATATGAACATGTGCCTCCTCTCATTTCTGTTGCCAACTATCATTCTTTACCTACCATGCTTTGTTGAATGTAATCACGCAGCAGCTTCATCAGCGCTGGCAGTACACCATATCAGTGGGGAAATGAACCAGCCACTGTGCAGCTCATTCTGGTTCGCTACTGAAGTCTTGTTAGTGTTCATTTCAGGGGTACAGTACAGCAGCAAAATGGAGCCGTGCAGAGTGGATATAAGCCAAAATAAGCCTCTTTGCACCTGTATAGTCATGCATATGCAAATTATGTGCAAATCTGTCTGCTTTGCCCACAAATTATATTTTTTTCAGACTCACTTCATGTCATAACATTAACTCACCTACTCTACTGCAGGACAACACACATTCCATCGGTCACAATTTGACGTATTTCATAAAGTTTGGTTATTCAGAACAGCACATACCACTACTTATTTTATGTTAATGACATTAGAATAAAGTGGGTCCACTTCACTATTAAAACAACAGAAGGAGGTGATTGCTCCAGTACTCAGACAGTCAAATAGAGATATAGAATCACAGAGTAGAGGGTCGATGATGGCTGGCTGGCTTAGCTATTAGATCGTTCCCTAAGCTCCCAAGACAGCCCCGTAACTAACCTTCACCAGTCCCTGTGTGTGTGTACAGGACTTGAGTTATGTGCTATAACTGCCCTGGGTGAGGTGCTTTAACCCGATCCTATTGGAGGATAAAGGTGTGCATTTGCAAACTCACCCCAACACGTCTGGCCCTGGATCTGGCGAACACACCCCCACGGAGTCCGTCTCTCTGGCAGTCCGTGCACTTCCTTCCAATGACTCGACCAACTAGCAAGCATCTCTCTGTGTCACTGTGTCCTAATACTTCTGATATGTCCAGACATGTCCGGAAATATTAAAGTGTACATGACTCGTGTGATACGGTCCGCAAGAGCAGGTATCACTCCGCGAGGCTCTTGATTACTTTCTTGGCAAAAGTCGTACTAAAACATTTTGACAGATTTTTGAGTGCCGTGTACCACATACGGTAAAATCGGTTTGAGGTCAGTAAGCACAAACCAGAATAAATCCATACAAAAGGCACACAGCATTATAAGGTGCACTGTCGATTTTTGAGAAAAATAAAGTATTTTATGCGTGCCGTATAGTCCTTAAAATATGGTGTTTACACTCCGCCATTTGTCCCAATATGTTTGGCTGCAAACTGTGATCCATGAAGTGACACTGGGTTGGCCTTAAAATGGCCCTCCAGAAACCAATGGGTGATATCACAGTCATGTTATCCACTAATATATGCAGTCTATGATCTGCACCAACTACCATAACTATAATGGCTAACTATAGTGCAGTGTCCACATAGACAGATAATATTATTCTGTAAACAGTTGTGACACCAGAATGAAAACTGATTGGCTGCAGCAGGATAGAAAGTGATGCAAACTTTAAGAAAACATGTCTCATACCTTAAATACTACTGAAATAAAATCAGAGTAGACACACAGAGAAAGAAGTTCATTAATCCACTTCACACAGGATTATTCTGCTAAAAATAAGCATACTTTTACCCTCCAAGTCGTAAACATGCAGTAAAATGCTCCCGTGTGTCTCAAAAACATACCCCCCAAAAATAGAAACAGTCTTAAGGCAAATGGCCATCTGCCTGTTGGAGTTAATGGACAGAGGAGAGACAAAAGAAAATAGAAGAGATAGAGCCACAAACAGCACAGACATTGGACAACACACACACACACACGCACATACACACACACTGCATTAACCCCTGTTGCTGTAAATTTGTGTAAGTGAAGATCAGACTTTATTTGTCCCTGGGAAATTCCTTTGTAATAGCAGCATACATTGAGACAGAAAATAAATAACGGTACACACATGCAAGTGCCAGCAATTTATTTCACATCATACACACATACTGTACATACAAAAAGAAGAGGCGTCAGATTTGGTGCATTTATTAAAATTGTTTTGGATGTGATTGTTCCCTTGTCGCGAAAGTTGGCAATGAAGTGTGTTTTTCAATGAAGTTTGGAATTTTTGTGTTTCATCCATATTCACCGTATTTAGACAGTGAGCCCGTTTACATGCCCACAGAAATCTGATAACTAGAACTAATTAGAAAAGTGTAATAATCGGATTTGATGTGTTTACATTTCGGAAATGTGATAAGTGAAAACCTTGGTTTACATGTTTCAGTCCATTATCGGATTTCTTTCGGAGTACGTACATACGTAGTGATGTGAGAGCTTCGTGTTATTTTGAAAACATTCTGTATTTCTTCTCGTTGAGGAGATGAAGGATGTTGAAGGTTTTTATTTTATTTAACATGAAATTTGTCTTTTCTTCACTCCAGAAGTTGCTCTTTTGACTTTCGTCTGCTGCATGCCTTGTTTGTTGTCTTTTTCTTCCACTCACATTGTGACTACATCACCTCCATTTTCTATGTTTTTTTTTGTACACATGTGCAGTTGCAAAAGAACAATAGAAATCATATTATTGTGTGTACATGCACCGAAACATCAGCGTATTGGGGAGAAATCCAGGTGTGGTAATCCAATTGCTCAAAATCAGATGACTGTCGGTATCAGACAACACGTATCAGATTATGCTGTTTACATGATTACTTCGTAATCTGATAACTTCAAAAATCCAATAATGATTTCTGGGTATGTAAACGGGTTCGCTGTGAAGTGTTTTTGTTACACTCGCACTGTTACAAGGTTCATACTGTAGACTTACAGTAGATGATACACATTTTTACATCCCACTTAATGTGACTTAACATGACATAATATGAACAAAATTAGCAACAAAATTGAACAAAAAATGAATGACAAATACATAGAATGAATAAAAATATAAACAAATAAACATGATAAGAAATAACATGAACCAAAATAAAAAGATATATAAAACTTTGTAAAAACTACCATATGGTTCCATTTCCATTTCAATCATATAATTGTCCCATTTTAGCCCCGCCTCCCAAAAAATCTACCAAAAAGGCAATTAATTTTTCTATTTGTGATTAATTAAATCATGATAAACAACCACTCCTTCATGGAAAAAATTAAAATAAAATGGAAAAATATTGATCTTTCATAATTTTATTGCAGTTTAAAGTTCAAAATACTAATACTATAGTTAACAGTCCCAGTGAAACTTTTTTTTTTTTAGCAGGTTATAAGTGTTAATATGAGTGAAACAAATAAAGCTTAATCTGCGCTGCTGTGATGTGGCAGACATAATCCCTTGCAAATTCATTTGTATTGTCAATGTTGTTATTGTTCACAAAATCTCTTTGGAAGTGATCAGGACTATGTCGTTCTCTGTTGTTATCGTTACAGTTGTGGTGTGAACTCCAGATGCCATTCAAATGAATTAGAGACGTTTAAAATCCTCCTCTTAACTTACAAAGCCCTAAACAACGAGGCTCCATCCTATATCAAAGACCTTATTGTTCCCTACAAACCAATCAGAACTCTCCGCTCTCAGAGTGCAGGTCTACTTGTGGTTCCTAGAATCTCTAAAACGAGGCTGGGAGGCAGAGCCTTCAGTTACCAAGCTCCTCTCCTGTGGAATCAACTTCCTGTGTGGATGTGGGATGCAGACACACTCTTGATCTTTAAAACTATGCTTAAGACTTTCCTTTTTAACAAAGCATATAGTTAATTGTAGGTCAGGAAAACCCTTAATCTTCCCTTAGCTCTGCTGCGTAGTCCTAGGCTGCGGAGGGACAGTGACGCACTGAGCTTTGCTTTCTACCTCTTTTTTTTATCTCTTTTTTTAACTCTTCCTATACTTCTCTCTCTAAATCTCTTCCCTTCCTGTTACTCTTTCCCACCATCTCTTTTCTTCCCTCTCTCCCTCTACTTCTTTCTCCATCTTTCATTTTTCTCTTTATCTCTCACCGCTCTAGTTGCCCGTCTTTCTCTGTCCTTCTCTACGCCCCTTTCTTATTTTCAGTACTGATACTAACTTGCGTCTTCCCTGTAGTTTTGTGCTTCCTCCCTCTGCCCTAGTTCTCTAGGTCTCCTGATGTCCTTGCTG
>JAQQAE010021073.1:0-10543 GCA_029823295.1 Pseudamia nigra | reverse complement strand
CTTGCAATTTATGTGACAAAGGGCAACAAAATGAGTTGTGAAGAATAAATTGTTGTAAATTTTAAGTCAGTAATGGGTATGACCCCCACTCGTTTCAGTACAAGCAGTAATATTCCGACACATGCTTTGCACCAGGTGACGAGTCCTGTGTTGGGGTGTGTGGCTCTGTTCCTCCTAAGGTACCTGTGCTGGCTGTGGCCTGTTCTGTGGACGAGGAACCCTGTTATTGATCTGTCTGCTGGGGGTATCCCATGGATGCTTAGGGGGTTAAGGTCTGGTGATTGTGACGGCCATGGCAAGACATTTGCGCCTTGTGTCTGAAGATTTGCCGTTGTGATGTGCACGGGGTGTGGCGGAGCATTGTCCTGCTGGATTACTGTCATGTTGTGACTCATCCCTTCAAAGTTGCAGCATTTTAGCCAGCACAAAAATGTACAAAAATGAAAAATGTTGGCCTTTTTCATGGCTTTTTATTGTGTTTGAAAACCACTCTATATATACACACCCTTTGTGTATTGTCAGAATGGCACTTCCAGTTTTTTGCAGTTTTTGCAAACTGAGTACCTACTGTAAATGCAGCAAAACATACCAACACACACAGCAGCACAATACACCAAATAAACAAGCTTTCATACACTGGCATCCAACTAAAATTAATATAACTCCCCCACCACCCTATTTTAAGAAAAAAACAACACTCCGCTTGAAAGCTTTCATTGACTGTCAGTGCATTTTACTAAGACACCCTTTTTTAGAATTTTGTTTTTCTTTCAGCATGATTGACTGAGCTCATTAATAGATGTGTTATTGCAACACAGTAAGTTATTCTGTGAACAGACCTGTTAAAGTGTCACATTGACTCTTCACACATCATTCATTAAATGCCTAAACCTTCTTCACAGCAGGAACAAATATGTAAAATCGTTTTCTGCAAATCATTCCAATCCATACAAAATCCTGAGGAGCTGAGGGCTTGGTACAGTGACTTCCCTGGAGCCTTTACTGGTTGCTGGAATAATGTTATAAAAATGGCCGATGGACAACTGTAATTAACCAATCTGCTGGCAGTAATAGCTTACAAGGATCTCTCTCTGGGTCTGGAAGTTCACTTGGTAGTATGCAATCAAATCTTGAGTGTTGTTTCTGATAGATGCCACTGACACTGTGGTGTTTGATGTGATACATAATCCAAACAAGAAGCTGTGAAATGTCAAACCCCACTCAGTTTTGAAATCAACCGTCACCTAGACCTTTATCCTTGAAAATCACAGCACAGTCAATAACCCAGTGGTATATGACATTTTCAACTTCAGTAGCTAGAAATGTATGTAGGTTGAAATGAAATAATTTCAGGCCCTACCCCTATTCGGTCAAAGTCAAGGTCAAGGTAATTTTATGAGAGGTGCCCTGAAGTCTACTCTATCACATATTAAAATTTAGCCTCTAGCTATAGTTTTGGTACTATAGGTCAAAATAGGTTTTTGTAAATATTAATGCTGTGACCTAATGTATATGCAAATTAGGTGGTGGTTTGTGTAGTAACCCTTCCCCTACCCTGACTATCCAAGTCTGGTTAGTTTGGGACCATGAACTGGGGAGATACAGAGCCCAGTGTTCAGACAGATGTGCGTACAACCTTGCCCTTTTTCCTCAAAGGTCATAGCATATTTCATATCAGCATAGTCAATAACTCAGGGGTATATGACATTTTAAACCTCACTAGACAGTTAGAAATACCAATCTTCAGAGACAAAGTCATTGTCAAGGTCATTTGATGAGTGGGAGCTACGTACCTCAGCGTCTCTAGCTATTGTAGTGTTGGAATTATACAGTACATCAAAATAAGGTTTTGGTATTTATTAATGCTGTAACCTAATAAATGTGCAAATTAGGTGGTGCTACAGTAATCTTTCCTCCCTATGCTGAGTACCCCAGGATAATAATGTATGAAGATGTGATTAACACCTGGTTTATAGAAATGCATTCTCTTATCTGGATGTTATTTGGATGTCAACCTTCAGAGCAAAACCTGCATGTGGGTCATTTAAAGTGGTGACAAATCATGGTACAGATATATAGAAAGTCTATTTAACCAAATAAAACCTCACGGAGGTATAAAACCTCTTTTGCAAGAGTGACCTGGTCAAGACAGCAGCAATAGTACGTAGCTAAGTAACCTAAATAAATAATGTGTGATCTCATTGTCCAGATTGCATTCATACGATCTGGGCACAGACCCGAAAACCCTCCATTTGAGGTTCAGGCAAATCTAACAGAAATGTGACCCATTTATACCTTGCATTAACCCACATTTTTCATTATCTGGATAACTTAATTAAACACAAATCACATTTCAAACCAGGTGTAAATAGTGTCAAAGATTTTTGTTTCATATTTGCCAATCAACTCAATGTATTAGATCACGAGCAACCTAATGGTGAACTGGCCACTGGCGCTCACATATAGAGCTCTGCATGCTCCACTTATACACTACCAGCACAAGATTTAGGTCTTCTGGACACTCCTGGTTTTCTCTCTCTTTTGTCTGAGAACTAAAGGTCAATATTGAAGTTATAGCTCAAGCACTGTGAAGTATTCATGCTGATTTAGGCTCTGTTGTCCCTTTGATGCTTTTAGAAGTCAGCTGACTCATTTAGACTCATTTATATAAACTAGCCTTTGATTGTATTCCAGCTGTCTAGAATTAGGCCACAATCTTGTTCAGTTTTATGGCCTGTGGTCATCACTTTGGTTTTAGTTGTAGCTTGCTATCCTCTTCTGGTGCTTATGGTTGTATTTTAAGAAATTTGTTCCATTTGTTATTATAGTTTCTAACTTATATCAGAACAAAAATACCTTTCAGTACTTCAATACTTACTGCTCATATACAAAATGAGTACATGTGATAAATACTCATAGCAAAAATGTAGCAACCATCATAAATTTTGCTTTGTTGTCTTTAGATTTATCTGAACTTCAGCTCCAGACTTCCTGTGACGCCGAGAGTCAGGGAGGAGCCCACGTCTCACCCCGTGAACTCAGGCAGCAGTAACAGCGCTCCTACACAGCCTTTACTGGTCCAGCACGAGGTCTTCCTTGAGGGAACATCCCTTAGAGCCCAGTGGGTGTAAGGACCCAGCCAACCCGTCTGGCTGCCTCATGAAGTGCCTATAATGTTCCGCCACAAATTGCCCAACCACTACACCCGTTCACTTCCCCGGTACCAGTGGCATTTACTACCACGTCACAGATGACTTGGTAATTGCCACTTTTTCAACACCAGAGAGAACAATGAAAGAAGAACAACTTTTATTGTTGTTATAAATACCACTGCCTGCGTGGGACAGGGAGGACATCTGGACTAATGCTCCCCTGTAATGCTTAAGGCACTGGGGAGGTGGAGGGACACCAACTGTTACTGTTACTCTAAACTGTCATTAAGTACATTATTTCACTGTTAACTTTTTTATTTTCACCTTTTTCAGTTACATTTCCTACTCATTTCATAAAGCTTGTTTTGTTGTTCTTTTTCTCCATATATAACTGAATGTTTCTTTCTTTTTACAATTTGTGTTTTGTTATTCCATTGTTTTCTGTCATGGAAATGTATGTAGCATTTTTGTTTTTGGTTGGCTGATGCGGTTGTTGGAGGGGAAAAAAAGCACTTGAGGCACTTGAACTTCACTTCATTCCATATACCACATGATGCAGCTTAATATCTTTTATACTCCTTTATTGTCAGTATTATTTTCATCTGTTCAGTTCTATGTTTATATGAAGGAGATACTTTTTGGGGGCCAATTAAAGTAGAAATAGTGAGACACTAGTTTATAAGCTATTAGACAGCAAGACCCGACAAACAAATGGATCAAGTTATTTTACTTGATACATTTGTGTGAACTGGAAATCACTAAGTAGAAAGCAACAGACTTCAGCGGATCTAATAATCACACACAGAAAATTATCCATTTAAGGTTCAGTGTGTAATATTTAGTGGCATCGGACAACTCCGACCCTACAGTGGCCTCTGAAAAAGAGCCACTGTTTGGTTTGTCCATTCTGGACTATTTGGTTAAAGGCTCAATATGCAAGATTGAAGTGTACTCAGATGGTTACGTGAAGTTTGTGTCGGAGTCTTTGTCGACAGTAGCCAACTCCAGATCTAAGCTGCTCTTCTAAACTAGAGAGCAAGCTGATGCTGGGACAGTCCACTATGTAGAAATCAGTGTAGAAACTGTTGTATTGGGTGTAAGCAACTGAGAAAGTAATTAACGGAGAAATCATGTTAGCAGCAAATGGTGTAAACACATGACTAATACAAACTAATACCAACACAAATTTCAAATAAGCACACAAGCCTGTACTATTCTTAAAAAAATGAGCTTTTAAGAGAACGATAATTCTGAACCGAGACAGTAGCCACTGCAGTGTGTCAAACATGTAGCATGTCTACAGAGGGAACAGGTCCAACAGGTCTTTGTAGACATAAACAGCTCATTCTTACCCAACAAAACACAATGATTCAGATGTTAAACTAATTAAATGACTAATGGATATTTCGTTTCTCCTGTTAGAGTCTCATAAATGTTACACCCTGAACCTCTAAAGGATCAGCCTATGATTACTTTAAACACACAGCTGTCTTCAGAAATACGGTATAGACATGGTACGCTAGCTTTTCATTCATGTGCTTGTTGACTGTATATGTGTACATATCTGTAGGTGACGTTGCTTGTCATTACAATGATGTGATGAGATGGAAAGTGTCAAAGTTGAACATTTGGCAAAGACGTCGCTCCATGAACCTGTAACTCTGAGATGCAGCGTGCATCTTAGTTTAGCTACATAAGCAAGAAATGCAGGTGTATAGTTTCTCTTTTTGACAGCTGGACTGCTGGAGAGTTTTCATGTACAGATGTAAAAAATGTTCCGTTTATGTGTTTTCTCTCCTGCCACATCCAGTGAATGATCTTTGTTTACAAGCATGAGACAGGTACTGCCATTTCTGAGATGTGTTTCCTTTACTTTTCCCCTTCGACCACTTGATGAAGGAAACCAGGAAATAGGAACCATTGTGTTCTGTATTGTATAAACTGGATAAAGTCAGGGCGATGCTCATGTGAAATGCCATTAAGTGGACTGCAGTACTCACTGAGGTGATGAGCCAGAGCAAAACTGAGGGTTTCACAAGCCTCTGTACAGATGTGGACACTGGGTATAAAGTGTGTTGGTCAGTGCAATGGTTAGCTCATTGTTGTCCGGCCAGTAGCTGGTTTCCCAGCAGTCCTTCTCTTCTTTGTATCCAGCTGTTTCCTCCATCAGAAGTGGGACTTTCAGCAGCCCTCAGCCAGTAGTCTGTATCAGTCCAGATCGTTACAATTCCCCTCTTCCCACTGGTGGATGTTGTCACAAGGAGCTCCAGGAAAGTGTCCTGTTTGTGTGTATGAACTTGTGTGTCTGTAAGTGTGCTTGTGTGTATGTGTGTGAGAGCATGCACACTCTATGCATGTTGTGATTGCAGACTTAAAAGAATTACTGTTAAGAGGTGCCACTACTAAAGATTCATCAAGTTTAGGCTACTAAAACCCCACAGTCTTACTGCTCTGTCTTTTTTGTAAATATAAATGTGCGTATATTTTAAAGTAACATTGATACTCTTGAAGATGTTTATCTTTAATGAAGATGTGGTACATCAATGCAGAACTTTATGATGCTGTATTTTCTTATGTGTGCTCAGATTTCCAACTGTAGATTCATCTGGAAAAGCTGCTTGTGTCCATCACCATGGAAACTTAAAAAGATTCACTTTGGCAATTTCTCTAATTTTGGCAAAACCACTCCAACACTTCTGCCAGTTGGTTACTACCACAGCAAGACTAGACTGTTCTCACCATCAATATCCAAGCCACTAGTCAGAATGATACTGTTCCATTTTACACAGGGGACAAGAGATGTCTCATATTAAAAGAGATTATTTTTCATGTCACTGACCCCCTCTTCCCTAAGAGTTTCCCTGCATTTAGCTATGTATTTATTTAACCTGTGGCTTTAGTGTTACTCTATAACTTTGATGTGATGCTATTACATGTGTCAATGTAAATAAAATTGTGTAAACTTTTTTGGTCCCTTTTACATCCTTGCCTATGGGAATTTACTGTATCATTGTCAAAACACTGTCATCCTTTTAAATTTCCATAGTAATGTTGTAAAATATTTTCATTACTGACATATGACTGAGTCATTTTTTCCCCAATACAGTGTAAGCCATCTATGTCTGTACGTGTGAATGAACGTAACAGGTAGTTGCGACTTTGAGTCCCTGTCAACTCCAAAAGAAGATTTTTTTTTAAAGATTTGACATTTTATGAAGGGATTAGGTTTGTCACCAAAATTCTAAATTTCAGGAGTGAACCTATCAACAGATTTCTGACATTATAAAAATTGTGGAGTCATTCTTAAAGTGGGATATGGAAACCTGAACCATCATTGTACAAAGATTAAAAACTACTATGTCTTAAAACAGGACTGGGTGATTCATACCACCCATGCTTCACTGTTGGAGGAGGAAAACTGGATCCAATTTTACCTTATATTTAAGTGATTCTTCCTGTTCAACATTAAGTCCTTTGGCTCGAGCCCAGTAGTGGACACCTGGTCATGAGGGGAAAGCCGTGAGTAGGACAGCGGCACTTGGAGCAGCTCTGCAGACGCACCGGCTGCACAAATTTGCGTGGGCAGAGACCATTGTTTAAGGATCTAACTGATAAGAGATCAGCAGGAAATCCCACCATTGAAGCACAGCCATTGAATGCACATGTTTGTTAGTCAGAGTTGGGGAAGTTTAAACAAAAATAGGAGAAGACAGAGATGATTCTTAACTGTATTATAAGGATAAGGTCACTACAAAATATGCTGGTGAAGTATTTACGTAGTGAGTCTGGTCATGAACTTGCTTGTAGCATTTGTAAGGCTTCAGTTATAATGCAGTTCAGTGGGAATTAAGTATTTATCATGCCCAATTAATGTATTTAACCCTTTCATGCATAAATGACAAGAAAAAATAATGTCACTTATTTTTAGCATTATTCCATTATGTGCATCAAGGCATGTCAGTTTAGTCAAATACAATCATAATTATGCTTTAGTTACAAGTTGATAATGTATAAAAACAAAATTATGAATTAACCATGCAATTTTTTTAGTATTTTTTTAAACTAAACACTAATTAAACACTTTTTATGTGAATAACTATACTGTCATACAAAGGTGGAGTGCAGTTACTTAGCAAGCAGTAAAATAGACAAGAATGTTTTCAGTTTTTTTGTTGTTTTTGTTCATTTTTTAAAACATTTTCTTGGCCAATTGGTTGATTTTTGTCTACTTTTTTGTATCTGATTTGGTTCATTTACTTTATTATTTTTTCTTCGTTTTTGTATCTTTGTTGATTGTTTTGCTCATTTTGTTTACAGTATTTTTGTTCATTTTCTTCTTTTGTACATCTAATTGGGTTCGTATATGTGTGTTTATTAATTTTCCTTTGTATTTTGCGCCTTTTGCTTCTTGTGTTGCTCCTTTTTCTCGATTATTTTGTTCATTTTTAGTCAAAATACTTTTTGTGTTAAATAGTCTTGCACTTACATAATGCCTTTCTACCCTATGGCACTCAAAGAGCTTTCCATTCACCCAGCCACACACACATTCATACACCAGTGACACTCAATGTGGGGTTCAGTGTCTTGCTCAAGTACACTTCGGCCTGTGGACATGAGAAGCTGGGATTTGAACCGCTCACCCTTCGGCGCCTGGACAACCTGCTCTACCTATTGAGCCGCAGCTGCCCCTTAAATGCTATAACTACTATAATGCTTTCCACATTCATGGAAGGGTTCAAGGTATATAAGCTGTCAGCCTTTTCCATTTTCTATCTGCTGTTCTAACACCTTTAAGGCTAATATTGAGAAATTCATATCAGTCACATCAGGAGTATGAATTACTTCTCCTAAAAGCAAGTGACAGAAATTTGAGCCTCTAATTTCCAAAGTAATGTCCTCATTTCCAATTTTCTGGCAAATCAGAAAATGTTAAACTATGAACATTTGACCCTGTGTTTTGTGCAACAGTTCCCCTGTCAATATGTGGTTGCTCAACTCACTGTGGTTACTTGGTGTGGTTGTAAATTTAATAAGCGTGTCACTCTCTTTCCGACACTGTTTGTGGTAAATCTGTTGGATTAATCTGAAACACTTTCTGTATGCTTTCAAGCTTGGGGAAATAAAATTGCTGATGCATTTCAGCCAGTGAATTAGAAGCAGTTTCTATGAATGGAAACTTTTTTCTTTTTATATCTTTATGTGTTTGTTCATTGTAGTATTTTACTTATCGCCCAAAAGTAGCATCTTACAGCAAATACTAAAAATAAGTTGTTGCAAATCACAAATTATTCTGAGGCGAAAAACATTTTCCAGCAGCTCCAGGGCCTCCATTAATTGAACTTACTTGACTGCAACACATTGTGTTTTCTCAGTATCATGTGATGCTTCATGCTCTACCATGTGATGCTTCAGCTACATCTTATTTTCAGTGAGTTTCTATGTAACAGATAAAATCAAGTCTCAAAAGGGATTGTTGTAATGCACACCAGACACATTTCCATCCCCATGGCCCCACAGATTTACTTAAATTATCTCAGTTTAAAAAAAAAGTGCAATGAATCTCAGAGATAACAGATTTTTAGGTAAGTAAGCTACACAAATGGTCCAAAACAAGTTCTCTTTTAGCAGTTATTGAGGGAAGAGTGAAAGGCAGTGTTGGTACCACATATGGCTTACTTTTCGGGTCACCACCACTTCCCATATTTGCTCAAGCTGTTCAGGAAGCATGCGCCCCATGTGTGCACCCTGACAGGACCGAGACAGGGGTGCTGCTGTGGCCTCACAGCCAGAAGCGCTGCGATAGACGTTAGTTGGTTAACTGTGGATGAGTGAGCAGTGTGTGTTTACGAAAGGTAGGAAAGTATATGTGTGTATGTAGGGGTGGGTGGGGGTGGGGGGGGCTCATGAGGGGCAAAATTTTATCAAGGGCACACTGCACTTCCTCATGTGTTAAGAACATGCCTTCTGTTGTGTTCTGTTCCTAGCACTGTCAGGTCAGTAACAGGAGAGATTCAGTCCCAGGCAGGCAGGGCTCAGCAGATGGCTGCCATCGCTGGTGTAAACATGAAAACACTGGGAAAACTTCACAGATAAACTTCTTTTTGATTCTTTGTGCTTTTTGTCGCATTTATAGAGTTCCATCATGGTATTTTAAAACTTTTTGGATTGTCCTGAATTTTTTTTAAAGTTGGAAATTTAAGAACAGATAACAACAATGAACTATTTTTAAAAGAAAGTGAAATATATAGACCTGAACTAATAACTGTGTTTCGTGCATGTTAAGAAAAGAAGAGCATTTACAGTTCACCTGATCTAATCCATATCCGTTCACAGCAAGATTGGTGCCAATTGATTTTTGACACCAAACAGGCCACAGGGTAACATTTACACCTATTGTGACCTGGATGCAAGCCATTTATTTCAGAAAAGGATCAAGGAATAACTAGATACTGTTGGGAAGTTGTGTTAGAAATGCCATGTGATCATTATATCTAGTAGTTCTCACATCTGAGAAGGAGTCACATACACATTAAATGCATACATAGTGAAGAACAGCAACGAGCCTTTAGGACAGAGCTCAGCTACCTTTACAATCCAAAAAAGCCATTTTTGGTCTGAAACGAAAAAGTAAAATAAGTGTCTAGAGAAATGTTCTGACCATTTACGTATCACATGACATACTGTATAATGTTTTTGGTGGCAACATGACAACACCAATTTGGTCATTATTTTATTCATTTTTGCTGATTTGATTAGTTTATTTGTTTATGCTCAATTTATGGATTACTTTGCTAATTTTTGTTCATTTTGTAGACAATTTGGATAATTTATTGTTCAGTTTGTTCATTTTTAAAATTATCGAATTCATTTTTGTGAATTTTGGCTCATTTTGTTGATTTTTAAGGATAATTTTTCAGTTGACTTATTATTTTGGTCATTTTGTGATGTCTTTTAGTCCATTTTCTTGATTATTTTGTTCATGTTTGTCTTAATCTTGCACAATTTGTTTTACAATTTCATCAATCATTTTGCTTTTTTTAGTTCTTTTCTTGGTTTTAATTCATCTTTGATCATTTAATGTATTGTATTGTTTAATCTTGTTCACCTTCTGATGATGATTTTGTTCATTTTGTTGATTATGTGCGTTGGTTTTCTCTTAATTTTTGTTAATTATGTAGATTGCATAGTTTTCCCTCTTTTTGTTGATTTAATATTCATTTTGATGTACAGTGGTGCCCCTGATAACAAACGCTTCTGACCACAAAAAATTCGGATAACAAAGAAAAAATTTGCAAAAAATTTGCATCGCACAATAAATTTTGACCCGGACAACAAAAGTCACTTCCGGGTCTCGGCCGAGAAGGACCCAAAAGTGGAGTTGGAGCGTGAGC
>JAQQAE010021072.1:0-10544 GCA_029823295.1 Pseudamia nigra | reverse complement strand
CCCTTAATAGTTTATGTATATGTTATTTGTTACATTAGTGCCCTATCAAGTGTCTAACCATGTTTTTCTCTTGTATATGTATTTTCCTGCTTTTTTTACATCATGGCCAGGGGACTACAGATGAAAACTAGCCTCCTGGCTATTTCTGGCTTTTTAACCATGTGTCATCATGTGTTTTATGAAATTGCATTGTCCCCTTTCAAACAAACTAAACTAAACTTCTTTATTAGTTTTCATGTTTTTATCCATCTGTGGTGTTTTTGAATGTGTTGTTAAGAGCATTTTCAAAGCCTGAGTGTGGATTTTATTTCCTGTTTGCTCTATGAAGCCATTTTAAAATAAAATAAAAAAATCTGTTTTTATTTGGAACAGACAATAAAGTTGTTTAAAAAAAACTAAACCCTGGAGCAACAAAAAGCATTCACATGAAAATATAGACATACTGCACAACAAATTAAACAGGAGAAAATCTACTACATTAATAATAATAACAATAATAACAATAATAATAATAATAATAATAAAAATAATAATAATAATGATGATGGATTGGATTCAAATCACACTTTTCATGACACCCAAATCACTTTACACTGAATCTATTATTCAGTCACTCCACAATCACACACTGGCATACATCTGTAGCCACAGCTGCCCTGGGGCAGACTGACACAAATGTGGCTGCCAACAGCCTCTGAGACCACCACCAAACATTTATTCACATTTAGGCAAGGTGGGTGAAGTGTTTTGCCCAAGGACACAACAACAATGATGAAACAGGGTTTGAAACTCCAACCCTCTGGTTAATGGACGACCCCCTCTACCTCCTGCTGTTTCACACGTGTAGAAGTCATACGTATTTACCCACACCAAACACAACTTCCAATACCAAGACCAAATATAAAAATGAACTGTAAACTATTCCAGATGACTAACTTGTGAATCTGATGAGACAATACCTTGAGTGTGCAAAGCTGTCATCAAAGCTATGTACTGTATATGAAACTACTTTGGATAATCTAAAATAAAACATGGTCTGGGTTTTTGCAGTATATCTTCAGTATTAAATCTTAAACATTAATGTATAATCTGGAAAAGTGGAATCAGAATGAAGCCTGTTAAAAATGTATAAAAGGTGATGCATGTTGCGATACCTTCGACAGACAAGAAATCATCTGATTAATGACCTGTGTCCAAATGCTTAAAGAATTCCACATTATGCTTGACTGTCTGCTTTAAATGCAAAACATTGTAAATGGCTGCAAATGGTCATTAAAATTCTATTTCTAATATCAATTCTAATGTGATCTTTAAAGAACAGAAAGGACGTTTCGAAGTGGCATTCACAGCAATTTTTGCTTCAACTTTTAAGTGGATGACCAACCCTGAATGCCCTCAACTCGAATGGCCTTGGAACACTCTGTATGCAGTTACTTTGACAACAAGATGGCCCTTGAATTTAAATGGTCTATTATCATTGTTTTTAATGAACTTGGTCTTGCGATTGGGACATCTACCAGGGATCCAATTTGTCTCTATCTTGCTGTAGTTTAATACTTGCAGCGATAAAGCGCAGATTGGAGGGGCAGAAAAGCTACGTCTACTTGATGCACTGCCTTGGGGGTGTAATTATATTGTGTGATATCAAGCTAGGGATGAAATTGCAGGCTACTTAGAATTAGGCATATATTGCCATCAGTGCCAAGATTGAGACCCTGCAGACAAGAGCATTTGTTTGGCACAGAACTTTTTGTTAGCAGAGATAGGTTCCGCACCATCTGTGAGCTGTAAGCCAAGCATTGTTTGCCTCAATTCCAGGAGATTATGCCTGATACAAACTGTTAAAAGTTTTTACTTTCATTCAGCAGTGACTTATAGCTGAAATCTGCACTCCACAAAGGCAAACATTTGCAAATAGATGATAGGCACCTGTCCCTGGAACATAGCAATCTCCCCAGTATGTGAGCTGACTCATTCTCATTAGTTTACCTTTTAAAAAACAAGTCCCATAAGAAATCCATGTAGTCATACCAGTATTCAAATAATGGATGGAAATTCATCTCACAAGTTGATATATATACCTATAACTGTTGACAACTTGAATTCTACATGACAGAAGGGTTAGCTTTCTAGTTAGGAATAACAAACAGCAAAAGAAGAAAGGATTATGACATCAGCCAGGCTCGTTTACATTTCAAATAAATGTCTTTGTAGGCCCCTTTTTAGGATTTTGAAATTTGATGTTTGGTGTATTTAATATGTGCTCGAGTTTCTCCTGTGTAATTTGATGTGGAATATGACTACATTTATATGTGATGAGTGCATGGATTTTTGTTTTTTGTTGCAGAGCAGGTAATTGGGGCAACTGGGGAACTCAATAGCCCAGAGTCCCATAGTTTGGGGACTTTAAGAATAAATCAAGTATTAATTATTGACATCAAAAGAGTCAAGGGGTGGGTAGTGCAGGTAAAGCAAGCAGTATGTCCTTGCTCTAACACCAAAACAAATAAAGCTAGGTTCACCAAATCTGGCATAGAGGTGGGGATATGTTTTTGAAGACAAAAGGGTCACAAAAGTTTAAAATCAGTTCTGGCATATCACAACTTTACAACCAGCGCTACAGACACCAGGTGTGAAGACGTTAGAATGTGCATGGGTCTACATCTCTGAACACTGTTGTAGTTTGCATTGAACTGCATGCACTGAACAGAACATTTTGTCAATGCATGATGGACACCAGGAGATGTTTTTTACCACCCAGAGCAAATTACTGGAAAATGATTGGTAATGAACTAGTCAGAAAGCATCTACAGTATGTAATGTTAAAATGAAAGCCTGCTGGATAACACCTGTTTGAAATGTTTGTTAGTGTTAACAAGCAAGTAAATCCTAGTATTCTGTCATGTACTTTATTGTATGTATTTTTGGTCTCTTCATGTGTAATATTCTTTATTTGTTTCCTGTTTGTGTGTTCTTTGTGCCAATGTTTGTATTAACCTAAACAGGTCCAAGGTCTGAAAATTATACGTTTATACATCCTATATACATTACAATAGTTGTATTACGTTTATTGTAACAATGGGCCTCATCAAGCCACATTTTCTTAAATTTCTCTTATATTTGCTCTTATTTTTTCACTATGATAAAAAATAAGATGCATTAACTCCGGATGCACCAAATACTCTTACCAAATCTGCTCTTACCCAAGTATGCTGAATGTTATATCTCACTTGATCGTAAATGGGACATGCAAGGCCACTTGTTTTCAATTAGCATATGTGACACCATAAAATGGCAGGTGTTGTGTCGCGTGCAAACAGGTGACTTTGGCTCAGCAGTTTCAGTGCAAGGACTATGTCTTCATCAGTGTCTGCAGTCTTTTTGTTTACCTGTCTGAATTACTGATGGAACTAAGAAATGAACTGTGTACAGTAAGAGTGAACTGACCAATGCTGCAAATTCTGAAGTTTCCATTTCAAACCAGTCTGTGCTGATATGCAGAGAAATGCCAGACTCTGATGTAAAACGAGCTTTACAGTCTAGACTTGGCTGTCTGAGTTTAACTGCCATAAGATATTCTTCAACTTCAAATTTAATAATAAATTCCTCTAAAATATAAAATAATCTGAATTAGATTGTATTATGTGTTTCCATGTTCCTAAAATGTAAAACGGGTTTCTATGGCTACTAACAAAATAAGAGAATATGCAGTATACTAACAAAAAATAAGAGAAAATTTGTTCTTGAATGGTTTCCTGCATGTGGCCCATTGTACCCCTGTCTGGGGTAAACAATTAGGGGCGGAAATATGGGAACTGTGAGATGAATTGACGTGTATACAGTAATTTATTTTGTATGCTAGAGAAGTAGAGTGGTTAAAGGAAGTTCCTAATCATGAATACGAATTCATGATTAATACAATTATACAGCAGAATTAATATTAAATTTAGTCTTAGGATATTCACTGAAGGTTGACATATGTGATCTTTCATCTTACATCGTAACAAAGTGATTTCATAAGGCTCTGCTCAGTCAATGTTTAAAATTGCCCTCAAAAATAAATGAGGCTATATTAACCGTATGATTCTATTATTCATGAGTGCATCATTTTATTTCACTTAGGAAAGTGAATGAAGGTTGAGGAAGTTTCAGAGTTTCTCAAGTATTAAATGTTCCGTGCCTTGTGCTCTCTAGAAAATATCAGATCTAGTCGCTGGTTTTGTTCAGCACTTGTCGTGGTTGTTATTGTTTGGGCTTCTTTTAGCCACAGAAATGGGCATCACACAAAATATGTATTTGTTGCCTGTTGAAACCATTTATGTCTACTTTTTCTATGTAAATACAGTGCAAATATATTCTGTATTTACAGTTACAGTTCTACAGAAACAACAAAGCTAAAGGTAGTTATTTACAAGTACACCCCTGAGTCAAAAGATGTTAGGATGTAAATAAAATGTAAATAAAAACAGAATGCAATGATTTGCAAATCCATATACTCATATTTTATTTCCAATACGTAAATAATTTGAAAAATAACAAAATAAGACGACAAACCCAAGGCGTCAGAAACCAATAGTACACTATTGCTACACATAGGGTAAAATATGCATCCAAATGGTAACTGGACACACAGGGACAGGCTTGAAATCCATCACTGAAGCAGCCCTGCACAAATACATCATGTCACTCATACCCTCATTCACTTAGCCGCTGCTGACTTGATGACTGAGCCCAGTCCTGAGCTGTCAGTTATTTAGTCAGGCACTTGGACAGCCCCCTTGTGTACCTCATACACTTTGCACATCTCCTCATCCATTTGATCTGCCTAACTCTTAGTTTATAAAGACAAGTAATACCAAGCGACAGAATGGAAATAACAAATGGCTTGGGCAACGCTATTCTAGTGACACTAAGAGATGCATTGGACTCTCTGGTTATCTATCACCTGTCTGTATTTACTGTAGTCTCAGTCAAACCTGGACCAAATAAGACTCAAAGCAGGCATAATCAAATAATTTTGTTTTGATATAAGCATAAATACTGACCTTATATATTCAGATGTCATTAAAAACAAACTACATATTTGTCTATCACAAATCAGAGCCTACATTCAAGCATGATTTAACTGAAAAGAAAGACTGAAATGTAACCATACAAAATCTTAATTACTTCCCCTGATGTCAAACCTCAATCAAACCCTCTTCAGTGCGACGCTTGGATACATGACAAAATGCATAATTAAGCCATTAAGCAGATGTTTTTTATCAAAGGCAGACTAGAGTTTCACTGGAGCACCTTTTTTCAACTACAATCTGAATCAGATCTGTAGACTCTGGAGATATAGCATTGAAAACCACATCGTTAACAGATGCATTAGCACCTCTCAGTCAATGAAACTGATTTCTGTTCCATCTCAACACAAACCTTGAACGATGAGGTAGACATGGGTGATGCGAGGTCTGTTATTAGCCTGGAAGGTGCAGGTGTAGGGACCTTCGTCGGTTACTTGCACCTTGCTGATGTGGATAGAGAAGTCGCTGCTGTTGCTGTTGATCAGTGACACGCGTTTATCTAGTGTCCACTTGTCATTACCAGCAAACATGATGTTAGAGCGGTTTAGCCAGGCTTTGTGGGTCACCTCCTCATTAATTTGACATCTGAAATGACAACATGAAATTATCAGGTTAAAAGGGGTGTTTGAAATTCTGTGGGTTGGAAAGAACTGGTAGCTGAGTCAGACAAGTGGAACATATAAAAACAAGAACCACAGGTTTTCCAACAGAAGTGACTTTGATGCTGATTCGATAAGATTTACTGTACATGTTCAAAGAAATGAATCACAATGTTACTTTTCTGATGTGTGCACTTTTGTACTTGTTGTTTTCCAGCATATTGTGAAAAATCTGATTTTAGTTTTTTCCATTATGAAATAGTTCTGGGGATAAAACATTCTCACTTTCAAGTTGTCATATATTGACACGCAGAGCATTTGAGCAAATCATAAGCTGAGAAACTATGAAAGTCCAAACAGACACTGGTGAATTTGCTCATAAACTTTATAATAGTTATTGTGTTTGATAATTGGTGTATAATACACTGTAGTTGAGGATACAATTATTAGCTCCACTATGAAATTTAGTTTTTTCCCCGTTTTTCCAGTTGCTGTTTAAAAGAATGCCAGGTTTTTAACAGAGCATTTCAAATCATGCTACTGTACTTTCATTTAGAAACAGTGTTATTTTTATTTTCAAACAGAATTAGTTTAGGATAACAAAAAGGATGAGGGTCAATATTGCAAAGCCCCAGAAGAACTGACTATTTTTATTCAGGCACAGCACAAACCACCATTCTTTGACTGAGTAATGATCTAAGTGTATGAACTGAAGTGACGGTGCGATTCAGCTGTACTCAGAAGTTGGAATTTCCCAGTCGGAAATTTCAACTGGAATGCCCCCTCCATTCGGAATTACAACTCGGGAAGTCAGAGCAACCCCACCAACCCCAACTTTGCAATTCAATATCTGCCACGAACAATGACTGAATGAACAGCACTAAGTTCTGGTGTTTTTGTTTCATATTATGTCAGCCATGCGCAAGGCTGTGCATCTATGTTTTTCCAACTTTGCAGTTGGAACACAATCAGTTCGGTGTTTATGTCACTCCCAGTTCCGACTCTGAGTTCCAAAAATAGTATAACACATCAATGTTGAAGTGTATTTTTGCTCAGAAAAACTATCCTTATCTGTATCTATAGCACACAGAAATGTTTAATGACATTGTTTTATGTTGGTGACTAGGGCAAAGTCAGTGGAGCTGTTTTAAAGTGATGAAAAACCTATTTCACAAATGATATCTCCTAAAATGGTGTTTTGATCCATCTTTGTTAAGTGTGAAGGTCACAGTAAATGCTATGGGCCTCTTGAGGCAATAGTGTTTTATGTTCAGTTACTCATTTAATCAAGTTTTTCCTTTAACTTATCACCTGTCTGTGACTCTTGGGAAAGGCTGCACCAACGAAGTACATATAAATCACTGTAAGATAGCATCAGCAGGGGTCAAATAATTTAAAATGTGACTAAAGATGGAAGCACAATCTAATCTGGTTTACTGCAAAGCATGTTTTGACTACATGATGAGCTCAAATATAAAATAAATCAACAAGAGTTATATTTAGAATACAAATTAAACTGCTGTATTATGTACATAAAAATAATGGGATGATTTGCAATACGCTCTCATATTTCACTGAAAATATGCACATTTTGAATTTATTGTCAGCAACAAGGTGGAAGAAGTTATCAGTGGCAAAAAGAAAGATGTGAAATGCTCAAAAAACACACCTGGTGGAATATTCAGTTGGCAACATGACTGTGTATGAAAAGTGAATCCCAGGGAGGCTGAATCCTTTTTAAGTACAAATAGTGAGGTGTTTGCCATCAGGGGTTATATCCTGCTATTTATAGTATCAACAACAGATTCCAAGATATCTAAATGTCTGCACTTGGTGGAAACCAATGCAGGATGATCATGATGTTGGGGGACCTCAGATGGCATTGCATTAAAACCAGTCATGACTCTGTAGTAGACATCACTGCTTGGGCTCAGGAACACTTCCAGAAACCAACGTCTGTTAACACAGTTTGTCAAATCAAAAAAATACATGACCCGATGATACTTCAAGAAATCATCTCCTAATTCCCTTGTTATTATGCTGATTGAGAGACTCCTGGTTTCAGAAATGTATATTGCATGGTCAACACTGGAGGAGGGCAGGCTAAAGAGCAGAAGGACCATCTAACTTGTCATCAACATACAGTTCTAATGTCAACATATGTGATGGTATGGGGGTGCATTAGTGCATGGGTAACCTGCACATTCATGAAACCAATGCAGAACAATATTTTTTCACATTATCATTTCCAGGTTTATTTTGTTGTAACCTCTCCTCTTGATTCAGCTTCACTTCCTGCCCTAATGTGTTTCACCGCTGTCTGACTGTCTGCCCTGTCTCCTGTTGATAAGTCTGTCTCCACTTTGTCTTTGCGAGATAATAGCAGTTATTTTTGACTTTCATTCCACTGTACCTCTTGATTACTGATGCCTGTATGACCAGCGTTCTGTCCATTCGCCAACCCTTTAGGCTGCCCCTTTGTATTTGTTTGTTCCTCTCATGTTGCCTTCTTGTGTGCTGACCTCCTGCCTACCTTTCTGCTACTCATCGATCTGCCTTTCCCTTTGGACTTGTTTGCATGTGTGATTTTTGCTTGTGCACCAAACTGTTTGGATTAAAGAGATCAATTTCTACCTTATCCCAGTCTGTTGAGTTGAGCTTTTGGGCCCTGACTGTTTTTTTGGTTCAGATTACTGTCGCTTCCTGGGACTATGTGGTGTAGAGTGCATGATGCGATGCCAATCCTGGGATCTTGCAGTGCATGATTGCACGAGACTAGCTAGAGTGGATGTGCCAGATCTCCATCCCTGTTTGACTCAACTGGCGGTGATAACAACTATTGGATGCTGAGCATGGGTTAATTATGCAGCCTCCCATGTCCAATATACGGCACTATACAGCAGCACTGTGAGTGTTGTGGTCTAGGGTCCATACATAAGCCACATCTGACTATAAGCCACTAATTTTCACGTTGTAACACAGGCTATTCACACAAAATGTTACACTGAACGATTTTTTAAACATTTCATTAAATAAAACGTATTTTTCTGAACAGTACTTGTGGCATGGCTGCATTCTCTGATGGCTGATTGTTTTCAGCATGGAGGATGATTTACCTTTCTTGTTAACAATCCTAGTGAGAGGCAGGTCAAACGTCAAAGGTACTTCATCCATATTTATGATGTCATCTGGCCCCATGAGTGAATTTGCCGAAGTTTGTAACTTTTTCCTAGTAGTCGGAAGGGAGTTGCTGACACAGAGTCATCCGTGCCCTGATGGACAGGCCTTTGGCTCATAAATCTTAGACCAAGATGGTCCACTGCAAAAGTCTTCTATCTTTGTTTTGGTGGCAACTGTTTTTGCTTTCAGTCGGATCTGCACGGTGGAAACACCTCGGTCGTCTGCTCTCTGTGTTCACCCAGTCTTCAAGAATGTTTTCAAGTTAAGGCCATCTGCTTTTCGTACCTCTGAAAGATTTTTTCGTCTTTTTTGCATTGAGTCAGTTCTTTATGTTGCCATCTCCAGTGTCTCACCATGGATGCACTGATTCCAAGCATACGTGCTGCAGCTCTATTGCCTTCTTCGACAGCCAGGTCAATCACTTTTAACTTGAGAGCTGCATCATATGCATTTCTTTGTCTGTTTTCCATGATGAGGGTATGTGCATGAAGCACAAAATGACTGATCTGAAGAACTCAGTGTGCATACGTTTGAGTCACCATAATTTGAGCAGGTCCATTGGTCCACTGTGACCTAGGAACGCTAATTTCATTGGTCTGTATTTGCGGCTTGAAGCTCCTTAGCCAGGAAAAAGTCATAGATTGGCCGCAGCAGCTTTTAAGCCGCAGGCTTCAGGGAAAAAGTATCAGCTTATAACCCAAATTTTACCAAAATTGAGCATGGGACACACTCCAAGAACTCATCAGCTCCAGCGGAGCCTTCCTCAGATAAGGGTAATGGGTGGTAAGGGTGGTAATGGGTGGTAAGGGTGGTAATGGCGAAAACACCTGAGGATTCTAAGGTTCACTGATGATGTCTCCCAAAATTTAAGAGGGAAGAAGTAAAGGAAGGAAAGACGAGAAAGATGAAGAAGTAGGAGAGAGAGAAAGAAGGAAATTAGATGATGGAAGGTCAGTCGAGATGACACAAAACAAGAGAAGTATGCCAAACCAACCAGAGCTGGTACTATGTTTAAACAACTGGGTTTGCAACACCTAGTTATTTTTAAAGAAAGTCCCACTTAGACATCAGGCAAGAAGCAGTGCTGGTTCGTCAAGTAGATGACATCTTTCTCAGGGAAGGCCTTGTTTTTTTCAGCAAGACAATGTCACACCCCATTCTACATATATCCCGACAGTATGGCTCTGTGGTAAAAGAGTCCAGATGATAAACTGGTCTAGTATATTCCTGGCTTGTCACCTACTGAAAAAGTTCAACACATTATGAAATGTAAAATGCTACAAAGGAAACTCTAAACTATTGAGCAGCTGAAATCATACATTAACTTAGAATAGGAAACCATTCCAACTTGCAGAATTACACCTACTTGTACCGTACTTTCTGGATTACATGTTGCAGTGTTTTGCATAGTCTGGCTAGGGGAGCGACAAATATACTGGAGCGACTTGTATACAGTGGTCCCTCATTTATCGCGGGGGTTACATTCTAAAAATAACCAGCGATAGGCGAAATCTGCGAAGTAGATTTCTATGGAAAAACTCGCTCCGGCTAATGCATAATTCGCACAACGAACATGACGCCGGAATGGATTGAATTCGTTAGCCGGGGCACCACTGTATATGTTTTAAGGCTGTAAAACCCCTCACCACACACTTTATACACTATTCTCAGACAGGCATTAACATTTTCTCAC
>JAQQAE010021071.1:0-10544 GCA_029823295.1 Pseudamia nigra | reverse complement strand
ATTCAGTGAAATCACCTCCTGAAGAGACTGGTTGGAAAGAAAATGTGCAGTGTCTCGGCCCTTTGTGGCAATGATTGCACACCCCTGAAGTACAATATTGTTTTTCTTTAGGAGTTATAAATGGCTTTAATGGCTATAATGGCTTTATGTGGCCATTTCTTCAGCTGAAATCATCACTATAACTAAACACAGCACAGCTGTATAACATACATACCTGGGTCCAATCCACCCAGGGTCACACCTCCAACATTTCCCTGTTTCTGGGTCACAGGGCTCATTTTTCCGACAACGTGGACATGCCTGTTTGCAGCCATGACCATAAAAACCAGATGGACATGACCGGTCACATCGTGTACTGTTCCAGCCAGGCTCACAGGCAACGCAGGAACCATCCGTCCCAGAGCAGGGCTGGTTGTCTTTACAGTGACCACAACTTAGGACAAGATACAAACAGGCTTCAGAAACAGACAGGAGTATAAACAAACACATATAGCTTCATTTATAAGTTCACACACACACTCACCTCATCCTACACCCGCTGCCATATTTACCAGGTTCGCAGGGCCGATTGCAGAAGACCCCCTGGTACCCAGGGTGACACAAACACTGCCCGGTGGTCGGGTCACAGCTGCTTTGTGTGAGATCACAGTTACATCTCCGGTCACAGCTGGGTCCCCACCAGCCCGCCTGGCACTCACATACTCCAGTTCGCTGATTGCATGGTGACAGGTAACAGTTACAGGTGACTGGACATTTCAGACCCCAATGGCCTCTGAGACACTGGCAGCGGCCTGTCCGCTGGTCACAGCTGGGGCCCACTGAGCCCCCGCTCACACACTGGCAGGGTTTGGCACAGGTCTGTGTCCACCAGCCTTCATCACAGGTGCAGTTTCCATAAACAGGGTTGCAGTGGCCGTGACGTGCACAGTTACAGGTGTGCTGGCAAAGAGGACCCCACCGGTTTGTGTTGCAGGTGCATTCACCTGTGACAGGGTGACAACGGCCGTGTGGGTAACACGGACACACCTGACGACAGTCTGATGCCCAAAACTCTGGGGGACAACCTGGTAACAACACCGTTACAGTTCAAGAGGAATCCAGATCCTTTACTTCAACACTAGATGTGCAGTCAAAATATGCCAGTGTTATCAGCAAAATGCACTGATGTAAAGCGAAAGAGGTCATTGTGCAATAATTTATTCTTGTTAGTGTTTATTATTTTTTGGGGTTCATTATACTGATGCATTCACATGTCTGTTGTGCTGTATTTTATATACTGTTGGGTAGTTTCATCTAGAGTAAATATTCTATAAAAAGGTGATGTATTTTCTGCAAATTCAAGAGCGATTCAAAAGAGTTTGTTTCGTTTAAGAAGAACAAGATATTTGTCATCCCACATTTCACCTTCCAGTTCACCAGAAACATTCAAAACTGACACATTTGGTGATTATATATGATTTTATCTCGACGTGAAACTGATGAAACACTGTAACCTGAAAAATGTATTTGCCAGATAAATATAGTAAAGGAACAACTATTTTCGCACTATAAGGCGCACCGGATTATGAGGCGCACCTTCGATTTTTGAGAAAATTAAAGGATTTTAAGTGCGCCTTATAGTCCGGAAAATACGGTATTTGTTCTCAGAGAGTACAAACAGGAAGAAGCATAATTCGGGAATATTCAAGTAAAGTATTAGTACTTAAGTACAGTACCGGAGTAAAGGTCCCTATTTACATTGCTCTTCAGTAAAACATTCATTTGACCTCCACAGGTAAGAGTGATGCCATTGATTCTGAATTTGAAAAGTCGTTAGACCCGTAAAACAAAATAACCACAAAGCCACAATATGCATGATGCGTTCAAGTAAGCTGGCTGAATTAATGTGTCAATAACAAATAGAAGCAGCAGGTAGTGTAATTATGAAAAATGGTATGTACACACTTCATAAACCCTGTTTATATTATACACTGTATGTCTACCATGAAATGTGCATCAGTGATTTTTAACCATTTTGTGCCTTTTTGTGATAAACATACGACAAAAAAAATCACAGGAAATAAGTAGAAAAAAAAATGGTGACACGTCACAATGGCACCCAGCTGGACACAAACCAAGGAACTCAGGATGTTTTTACTCACGTGTTTTACAGTGAGCGCCGTAGTATCCAGGTGGGCAGCGACACACTCCGGGATACACACACAGCTCATCCTTCAGACAGGCCTGTTCACCCTCACACACAGCTACACACAGCGGATGACAAACTCAGAACATACAAGCCAACACTGAGCCTGTGAAAATAAAATATCTACAGCCTCCTATGGATGAAAACAGTGAAACTCACGGATTGTGCACTCTCTTCCCTCCTGACGCCATCCAGTGCAGCACACCAGAGTGGACGGGTCCCTGAGGAATAATAAGAAATTTTTTTAAAATTCAACCTAGACACATTAACATTTATACTGCATCTCTTTCTATTGTGTATTAACCAATTACTTGGTTCTTTGCTATAAAAAATTAAGACATATGGGCCATCATTAAATATCTGGTTTGGTCCACAACCTTAAGATGTTTAGTTTACTGTCACAAAGGAGCAAAGAAACCATAAAATGCTCAAGTTGAAGAAGCCAGCATCAGAAATGTAAACATTTATCCAACTGACAGTTAGAATTGTTGCCAGTAACTTTAATACTAATTAATTAATCGTTTCAGACTTGGTTCATCAAAACAAGATAAAGGTGGAGCTTTTACGCATATATTTTTCAAAAAGGCACTGAGTCAGACAACTGAATAACTTGTTGGCCCACCTTTACCTCCCTGATTTCTCGTCTCCATTTGTTAGTGACATGATAAATTTAAAGTGTACCTGGGGTTGTGACAGACGTTTTTTCCTGCCGGGTCCAGTGTGTGTGAGAAGGACAGCGAGCAGCAAACCAAAGCGCTCACAGCCCGCAGGAGAAGCTTCATCTCCACAAACGTTGGAAATCCACGCAAAGGACTAAATCTTGTCTCAATGCTCTCTGTTCCAGACTTTTCTTTTTATGAGTTTGGGCAAGCAGTGTCTGTCTTTGTGTCTGCCCTCCACCCTTCCCTCTTTCACGTCTCCCTCTCTTTCTCTCCCATTAGTTGTCTTGTGGCTCCATTCAGCACAAGGGGTCGAGGTTCCCCATTTCCTGGGGAAGTCAGAGCCGCTTCCTGCTATTCAGCCAGACACAGAGCTTTTTAAAGATGGTCGAACACTAAAGCACTAACCTCACCACACACAACTCGCACACATATATACACACCCCATGGCGTTCACCTTTTTCCCAGAATCCACTGCTGAGGTCTTCCAGGAGATGATGAATAACACCTCAGTCAGAGCTACGTGGTCATATGACCGTTATGTGCTCCTGTAAATTTCCTTCTTATTAATAAAAGAAAGAAAATAATTCACTTGTTTGTTTGATTGCAGTTTATTGAATGAATTTTCACAGACAAAATGTTTAGTTTTTTTTTTAATCATATCTGCAATAAATTTTACATGCTTTAGACAGGTGATCTATTTCTGTCAGTGAAATATTCCTTACAAACATGCTTACAAAAATAAATTGGAAATTGAGTATTGTAATAAAATATTATCTGATTGATTGATATTAGCTGACATTACCTCTCTTAACAAATACAATACCAGCAGTTTCACCTTCTGTGAAGTGATGTGGTTTGGAAGCAGCAGAAGGAACAGAAATACAGAATGTCATGTCTTTAGGACTAAAAACACTGATTTTATGCCTCCAAAGCAGCACATAACTTTTTTTTAAAAGAAAAATGACAATCTGCACAGATTAATCCGCCTGCCCGTGCACGTCTATGCACACATATCTGTATATATTCACACACCACCATCGATGAAAACACTGCCTGCTACTTTGGCTCTATGCCAAGATGGATGACTTAACAAAATATAATTTAATAGCAAAAGCAGCAAATTAAGGCTTATGAGTTTAAATGCACACACTGCTGACATTGAGAGACTGTTTACTGTATATGACTATGATTTGCATTCTACTTGAACTTGTAAGTGCTTAAATCATGAAACACACATTATTATCACATGGCTTAAAAATCCTCCAACTGAGTAATAAATGTGCTAAAAACTTGATGTTTTGTTATTAAAACAAACCAATGCCCTCTGGTGGAACAGTGGTGTACTCAATTAGACAGTGTCCACATTTAAAAAGCATATCACGTTCAAAATGGTTGTCATGTCTTTGGTTTTACAGTGTTTGAGGATTAATATAAATTCTTATTTGTCAATGATTCAGTGACCAAAGATAAAATCTGCCTCCCTAATGAATATTAAAACAATACTAAACATAGAAAAGAAAGAACTTTTTATACAATGTGAATATGCCTCCTTAATACTGTGGTACATTGTACCTGATACACTGTGTTTCAAAAATGGGGGGAATTTGTTTAAGACTGAAAGAGGAAATGAAAGAAATAATAATAAAAAAAATAGCTTGTTTGTAAATGTCCACAATCTGCTTACACCCACTGTTTCCAGCTGTCCTGTTTCCTCAGCTTTAACCAGACTTTCAAGCGGAGGAATAGCTTGTGACAGAAAGGGTGTTTAGTTACGGGTCAGTACCGACTTCAGGAAGACGACGGTTGCTCTGTTTCCCCATTGGCCTCAGAGTCTTCAATGATCTCCCAGGTGGAGGGGGAGCTACTCGTGTGGGTGGGGCTCCGGCTGCTGCCAGATCGTGTCAGGAAGCCAAAGCTGCAGCGACAAAGTAGAAAAGGCAGACAGATCTGAGGTCAGAGCTGCTGTGAGGGATTACGCTAAATATAGCCTGGAGTGATAAAGACCTCAGGACAGAGACAGTGTCAGAGGGAGAAACTGTTCTCACATTGTTTCTGGGCCAGCTCAGTAAATTAGCTCTTATCATATTTTAAGTTGTAGTACAAAGTGTTACTGTTATATATATTTTTAGATGCATCCGTGGCACATCTGTATAAGAAGGTCTGTCTGTCAGTCCCATTGCAGTTAAAATGCAAAATCGAAGAAATGGTTTGACAGGGTCAAGAAATTTGACACAAACGTTCACATGGACTCGAGGGTGACATGGTGCGATTTTGGTGATGTTGCAAAACCTTTGTTTTAAATACTGTTAAAACCATTTAGAGAACAACCTGAACAGGTTATGATGCAAGCATTTGACTGAGCTTTTGGTCGTTTTCACCAAAAATAATCTACATACCTGAATTTAAAAGAAATATATTTAAGTCTAATCTCTGACCTTGTTGCCTTGCACAATATTAAGAATAAAACTGATAATGTTACCAGCAGTAAAAAAACAATCAAATTTTACTTGTTTTTTTTTTTTTGCCATGTGTCATAGCAAGATTTGAAACAATCAACCCTTTTAGCATTTAAAACTCCAGTGGAAACCCCCAAGTTGAGCCATGAGTCTAATGTGAAAGTGCCCAGTGTACCGTCAGTGTTCACTGGGAACTGGTTCCAAAAGTGAGTGAGTCCCCTTGGCCCCATGTTGAACTGGCCACATTAAAAGCAGAGCTCAGCACGGTTACAGCCACATACAATCAGTGGCCCGGGTGTCTGTGGCTTAATTCCACCTATGTAAACACTGTACCGGGGTGGATTTTTATATAACTTTCCTGCTCTAATCATTCAGTGGACGATATTTGCACGTGATAATGGGCATGAGCACTTTAACTGACAGTTGTGTCTGTGCCATCTGATTCACTGTTTACTTCAACCCACCTCAGCTCCACTCACATTATACAGCTTAGTCCATTTTTACACAACAGTGAGTAGCCCATAGTACAAGAGCAAGGCTCAGAGGCATATCAGAAACCAATAGTTGCTGTCACAGATGATTTGTCCACCATTTATACACAATCTGTGATAAAACCAAGTGCATCATCTGGAACTGGAGCCAATACGTATGACCATTATGGCCACAGTCATTTAACCAAGGACTTGATCCTGTTTGCTGCCAACTGAACCTTTTCACACAGAAAATTAAAGTCAGATGATAATGGGTTTCTGTCTGGTGTGAAGGGGATATTAGTTAAATTCATCACACTGTATATCTGACCGTTCTATTCAGGTTTCACCTTGGAGATGCTTTCCTAAAAATATGTATTTAACAGTAACAATATGACCTCAGCGCAATTAACAGAAATAGTTGTCTAGTAGATCCTGATGAGACAGGAGCCCTCCACATTTGCCTACTTTCAATTTTCAGTCAAGTGTTTATACAATCCAGATTGAAAAGCACAAACAGTTAAGGTCAAAATTATTAGCCCCCCATATGGAAATTTAATTCTTTCCCATGCATCTCACATCAATTCTGGATACTTAGAAAATTTTTGATAACTTTGTATATCCTTCTCCAGCTTTGTGTCCATCAACAATCCTTCCTCTTGGATCTAAACTCATTTCTTTGGTCTCTGACATGATGCTTTTACAAGTGATGCCTCAAATCCTTTCTAAGAATATTGGACAAATGTTCAATTTCAGTTCACACACTTGGACCATTATTCAGTGAAAGAGTGGACGTTTGTGCTATGCCTGAATAAAAGGCCAGTTCTTCAAGGGATTAATAATATTGACCCTGGTCATTTTTGTTTTCCTAAAATATTTATGTTGTTTTTTGTAAATGAAACTAGTAAACTTTAAAATGCTCTATTAGAATCGAGAAAAAATCTGAAAAAAAAATTGTGCCAAGGATTTTGATCTCAAATTAAAGTTAAATTTCTTTCCTGCAACTACCTTTTCCTCATCAGGTTAAGTTAGTAAATATCCTCTGTTAAATGATGATTTAGTATAAAGCTCCTATTCCATTTCCCACAAGGGTTTGATATAGTATAAATAAATACATAAATAAACCACTAAGAATTTAAGTAAACTTCTGTGTGAGCTCATTCAGTTTCAGTTTTAAAAGGGGCTGAGTGCATTTCCCTTTCTCATGCTTGAGAAAATGGTAAGATAATTCAGTGCCTTCCTGTCTGTAGAACCCCCAGTCATATCAGTCTAATCTCTGCGGCATAAACACATCATTGCTAACACACTAAAACTCCTGCTGGCCTAATTATTAATGAGCTCCTAATCTGACAAGTTACTGTACAGAACAGTGTTGTCTGTGTATATGAACAGCCCATGAGTTTGGTATGACAGAAACATTAAAGATAACCAGAGAAATAGACGGCAGCAGCAGACTCATTTCCTCTTCCTCTACAATTTGACCACTACGATACAGTGGTGACACAAAAACACACCACAGGCATCCTAAACAGCAATTGTTTTTCTTGTTCAAACCACGCGAAAGTAAATCTTTGCAGAATAAAACTGTTATTAAATGCAGATCAGCATAAATGTTTAAACATTATAATCTAGGGGGTGCTGTGTTGCTGAAAGTTGGACTCACAGATTTCGAATACGTGACTCAGCTGGTTTATCAGCGTCATCAACTTCTGCACCGTCAACTTCTGTTTGCCCAAACAAAGGGCTCTTCTCCTCCTCGTCACTGCAGGTAAAAATAAAACAATAAATCAGAGGGAAAACCTTGGGTTGGTGTTCAACATCCACTCATTAAAAATCACCCGACCACATTGTGTTTTTGCTGCTTAGCCTTATTTCTGATTTTACTTGACAACATGATTAACTCCTGATGTATGTGTTTTCTTTTGTTTGTGTAATACCAACCTGCTGCATTCATTTGCAGGAATTCCGAGCATTTTGGCCTTGATGAGCTTTCTTCTTTTTTTGATGACTGAACGGACTGCTTCTAACAGGAAACCTGGACACCTCTCCTCATTCAAGATCTCCCTGCATTAACAAAACAAATCATCACTTATATTTACCTGCAAATGCATTTATTATAACAAGAGGCAAACCACATAGCACTCAATTGCTGCAACTGTTTGATCCAGCACCTACATTGTCACTATCAAAATATCTAAATAATATGAAGTAGTTCATGTTGTCCATGCTTTATGTCTCACTTAGGTGACTTGTAAAACACTTCTTTGCTTATTTTGGATACAATTTAAATCTGAAAGCAATAATGTTTTGCTTGTAACTGGAGTTTTAGTGGTAACAGTTAGCGCTTAGGAGTTGTTTGACACTTGTGAATATTTTGATGTGTTCAGTGACTTCCCTGTGTCTTTACGTTCTCTGTTCCACTCATTAACAATTTAAGTGCTGCACACACACAGACATACAGAGACACAGATTCAGAGTTGCCCCACCTCTGGTAGTAGTTGAGCTCTTCCTGCACCAGAAAAAGGTTGGTTTTGAGCTCATTTCTCTCAGAAATGATGTCACGCACTTCCTTCTTGGTGAAGCAGGGCAGGTCTGGGTCATTTTGGTCACTCGTTGACTTTTTGGTTGATTCGTGAAGTGGGTGACTTGGACTGGACTGATGAGAAAATGGAAGGTCATCAGAATCCCCTTAACTATGAAACTAGTTCCATGAGATCTACTTTTTGTAACATGAAATAAGAGACAGGGACATATAACACTCATACTGGACTGTTGCTGTTTGTTCTATCCAGCACGGCCTGGAGGTTTTCTATTTCTTTGTTCTTCTCTTTCAGATCGGCCTCCATGTCAGCTTTCCTCTCCACAGTGCTCTTCAGCTGAGCCTGCAGCACATTCTGTTTGTGCCGGAGTTCTGCATTCATCTTCATGAAGCGCTCCAACTGCTCCTGCAGCTGCACACAAACACACAGGCATATTAAATATACTGTACTTATCAGCATTGCTGAATATAAGGCTTGATATTTTTGAATTTTCAAATATTCCACAGTTTAATACAGTTAATCCCAGGAAGGCCTGAAACAAGATCCTGTTTTTATTTTGTGCCTTCTGATACCATCAGCAGAGAAAGTGAGCTGACATGACTGCATGTATAGAAGGAAGGAGAATGAAACCACACAATATCAAGACAAGAGTGGCATTCATTTTAGGCATGACAAAAATCTCTGGAATTCATTTGAGCAAACAGACAAACACGTTGACCTGAGTGTGAGCTGCATTTTGACTCTGTCTTTCATTCAGCTTCATGGACTGGGACTAAAAACCAAAAGCATTACCCAATACATGCCCTGTTACTAATCACACTGTAAAACCTGCACAGGCATGTGCTAACATTAAATGCAACAACAAAGAGGTCACAAAAACACACACACAGCAGTGGTTTGGGGGTGAAACCCTGCCTAGACATGCTGATAAAGTGCAGCTTAATCATGAACCAGTAACTATGTGGATAATCCCTGTACTCCTTCTCTGATGATGACTACTATACTTTGTGTTGTTCAGTGTTGTTATCTGCAGTTCGTATTTTAATGTGCCATGTGATACTTCACAATTTATTGTGGAAACATTATAAAAAAATTGAAAAGTGAGCATAACTGTAACAATAATTACCATTTTTCTACGGGAAACTTTGTCACGCCTTAAAGGAGACTCCCCCTTGTAACTACAGCAATAGACATAAATGGGTGTGTCTATGTACAAACTCTGCTTTCAGCTTTAAGCCCACAACCTGCTTGTGAACTGACGATTCAACACAAAACCTGAGCTTAACTGACAATAATTTTTTGTATTAACTCAAGAGACAGCCTCTGTCTCAGCTTGTGTAAGAATATGCATACAGAGTGAACATGCAGACGGACTGTCACATAGGAGTTTGTGTCTTCTTACCGCCTCCACTTCTCTAGAGATGGTGGTTATCTCCTGGGCTTTGGCCCTCAGCTCATCTCTCTGCCTGTCCACCACCTCCTTCAGCTTCAGCATCACCTCTCGCTCCTGTCGCTGTATGCGGTCTATAACACACACGATAAACTAAGAAAAAATACGACAGAGAATCCAAATCCTGAAGATCTATTTGGGAACACTTCATTCCAGCTTAAAAAGGTATTTAAGCAAGAAAAACACAGTTGTGAAGAAATGTAATTATACATATTTAACTGTTATAATTTAAGCTCTTCATGTATGCTGTTTTGATATCACATTGTCTTGGTGAAGTGAGACACTAGAATGGAGATATCGTTAATGTAATGTAATGTAATTAGTAACACTGGTGCTGTTACGTAACATGGCAAAATATGAGTTTTACGGTGAAAAGAGCGTCATTTCATCATTACACAGCTGATAGTGTATACAATCAACTACACTTCCAAAGTAATCGTACAGTCCAAGTGTTATAACTTTATATTACACATACAGTATGTACATAACATCCTGGGAATAATTTGTAATATGGCATAATCTATCACACAAAAATCAACCACTGACAATAAGAATATGACCTTAAACAAGGTGTGAAAACATACACCAATATTATCCCATTCTAAATGAATCTAATTATGCTAAAATTGTTATGCAGTACTGTACTTGCAAATATCCACTTGTTGTAAATTGTTTTTGGAAGATTGTAAATAAACACTGTATAAACCAGGGGTCGGCAACCCAAAATGTTGAAAGAGCCATATTGGACCAAAAAAACAAAAAACAAATATGTCTGGAGCCG
>JAQQAE010021070.1:0-10544 GCA_029823295.1 Pseudamia nigra | reverse complement strand
CACAATGCAAAGGCAGCTCAAGGGATTGGGACTAAATAGCTGTGTAGCCTTAAAAAAACCACTTATCAGTGAGGCTAGTCAGAAAAAAGGCTTCAGTTTGCTAGGGAGCATAATATTTTGTTGGACTGCCTTTAGCTTTGATTGTGGCACAAATTTGCTGTGGCATTGATTCAATAAGATTCTGCAATGTCTCAACATTTAGTTACATCCAGAGTTGCATACATTTTTTGCCAAGATCTTGAATTGATGATGGAAGAGCCGGACGCTGTGCAAAGTCTTCTCCAGCAGATGAAAGGAAATGCAGTGTAGTTTTATGAGGCGTCACAGACGGCTGCCACGTCATTTTGGTGCACTTCAATATGAGTGCACCTTAATGTCAAATAAAATTCTTTGTATGTGTATGCATACTTGACAATTAAAGAACATTCTGATTCTGATTCTGATTTAGATGATATGTAACCTTAATGTCTAAAAATCTTGCATTGTAAGTAATGTCAGTTTTGTTAGTTGAGTTCATTTTTGTTCATTCACTTGGCTATTTTGTTCTTTTTTATTTTCCTGATTATTTTGTTTATTTGGGGATTTTGTTATTTTTCTGCAAAATTTGGTTAATTTTCCCGATTATCTTATTTGTCCCTGCTGTGGATTCATGTCTGATGTTTTTTGTTGCTTACTTTGTTCATTTTTGTGTATTTCCCTGATCGTTTTTTAAAAATGGTTTTTATGTGGTTAATTATTTTTATTCATTTTTGGTGATACTTTTGTTCCTTTCTGTTTTTATGTTGATAAATATTTGTATTCATTTTTGGTGATACTTTTGTTCCCTTTCGTTTTTATATTGTTAATTATTTTTATTCGTTTTTGGTGATACGTTTGAAAGAGTTTTATCATTTATTGAACGCTGGTAAACGTCTAAAACACTGTAAGTTGTCACTGTTGCTTCTAGCTACAACTCTATGAAAACCTGTAAAAAGCAAAGTCATATGCAATACTGTATTCTGTTTTTTTCTGTGTCGGCTTTCGGATATTTTCGGTGAGGTTCGGCTTTTTCCGTACAGCTGCAGAAAATTACGTCACACTCCTTGGAAAAAAAAAAAACATCCTAACAGGGTAGCGCAGCTCATCCATCGTCGTCGATCCGCCAGGACAACCTCGAAGCCTGATTTGAAAACATACCGAAGTAAGCAAAATCTAGTTGATATAAAAACATATTAATTGTACAATGTGGCTCGATCCCGGTGTTGAAGTTTGTTATCCCATCCATCCCCTTATTGAAAATTGTGTCCCCTTTCTGCCTGCTCCGAGACCCGCTAGCTTAGTGGCTAAGATTAGCTAACTGTAACCGTTTCTTTTGTTGAATGGTATTTTCATTGTGGCATGTCAAAATTATACATATTACGTTGCATACATTAGGTTTGATCTTATGGTTGTGAAACTGTCAAAAGTCTAAATATTATTAAAACGCTACATTAACGCAGTCTTTATACTCTATTCGGTTAGCTACCGAATGACATTAGCTCGCATTCACACCCAGCCTCCGGTGTCGCTGTACACTTCAGTGTTTTTTGACATCCAGGAGTTGACATACTCGACGACGAAGGCATTTTACTAGTTAGAAAATGTATGATAGTGATGATTTTGCCATTATTTTTTACAAACTTTGCACAGGGTTTATCGATTGATTCCCGGCTTGTAAGCTTACAAAACACTCACACAGCAATTAAATATGTCAAGTCATCTGCATCTATTGAACTACAGCTTTTCGCTCTTTCAAGTAATGCATATTTTGTGTGGATACAATATCGCAGAGACAGAATTGGGCAGGCGATGTAGCTGCAGAAACTAGTCGGCCATGGCTGAATGGGAGCCGCCCAGTTCAGATGAATACCTTTGGACCAGCTGTCAGGCCTCGTGTTACCCTGGCTTTACTACTTCCTCACAGTCACCGTTAATAATTTACAGTTTGTCATGTGGCAAACCCATATTGGCAGTCTTATTTTAAAAAATTATCAGATTTGTTTAGCTATATATTCAGAGACCTAGACTAAGGCTATGTAAACACAATATATTTTTATCTCCAACAGAGTAGAACGGTACATAATTTACACGCAGCTAGTGTAATTGTATATAGTTTTTAAAGGGTTAAAGAATTCTATGGGTCGTGATAAAACACGGTTGTTCCATCTATGATACTGAAGAGATTATTTCACACCGCTGACGTTACTACTGTTTTGTCAGGGAGGTGCCAAGTTCCTCACATACCAACGACCCCTGTTCTTCAGATTACTGCAGAAAGCATACAGTTTACATGATGCTCGGCGATATTGCGTGTTAAATAACAATGAATACATTGAAGGAGTTATGGCTTCAGCACAAAAAAGAATTGTGTTACTAACCAGGAGTCACAAGAACAAACTTCAAATTAAAGTTTGCTATCTTCTTTCTGCATTTGCTTCGTCAGATGGATCATGCTGTGCTCCATATTACAGTACACTTAAAATAAATTTCAGTTTTTTATTCTGAACTTGCCTGTATTCATTTTTTGTTATAAAGAAATTTTTCTGTCTCCATTTAGCGTGCACAATGTGAACTATTAATGTTGTATGTTTTGTAGGCCATGGCCTCAAAGGGCTACTCCCTTGATTCTCCTTCTTACTCCTTTGAGACTGCTTCCTACTCCTTTGATACTCCCTCTTACTCCCTCCTACTCCTTTGATACTCCCTCCTACTCCTTTGATCCTCCCTTGCTGCTTTAAAAAGGAGTTCTGTCAGAGTTCCTTTAAAATGTTAGGTGTTCACATGCTCCGAAGATGGGTTTGCTGTTTAATTTTTGTAGTTTCATTTTCTCATTTTGTTTTTCTGAATGTACCCCACACTAACCCCAGGCAGCCAAAATTGGAAAGTAAGCAACGTGAATAGGCTCTGACCTTTCTCCTTTCAGATTTGTCATTAGGCATGAAATTTGGGAGCTGAATCTCATAATAGCAATCATGATTAGTTTGATGATAGACAACATTTGTACATGCTGCCTGTTCAAACTCATTGATGATGAAGGGTGTCTGTCTTTGCTCCAACCCCCCCCTCCCCCCAAGCACTCCAGTCACTGGCAGGAAGCTTTTGTAGATGCCAACACTGGGGAAACAAAATGGGACAGCTTAAAATACTTGCCAGTCATTCCCAAAGCAAATTATCTGTCTCTCTAGACTGCTTCATTTTAATTGGACTGTACTATGATCCTCACTTAAATGCATATGATTATTGTTGAGGGGTCGTTCATTCATTTTTTTTCTTTACAAGGGCAGCCTGTTTTGTGGAAGAATAATTAGACCTGGATGACTGGAAGTGCACATCAATGATAGTTTGTTGTGTGGATCTTTCAGGATGTTCAGTTCAGTGCACATGATGTGTTGTAATGCTGTTAGAAGGCCTTTGAAGGAGGGTAGGATGAGCTCTGCATTGATTTCTAATTAAATTATTTTTGTTTTGTTTTTGTTGTATGGCAGAATCTGTGCTACAGTAAAGGAAAACCTGTGCATTTTTCTTCAATAAACTCTACCATAACCTGTCAAATTTCCTCCACTCTGTCTGCACACTAGCATGGTGGTCCAACAGTCCCAGTAGTGTCTTTTAACAGTATGTGACCATGACCCAAATAGAAAATGGGCCTCCTCATCTCAAGGGCTGTCAGGTTTAGTGTTCAGCCTGTTAACTCATTGTCATTCTCCTGCTTTCGTATCCTTTAGAACATTTTGAGTTTCTAATTTATATGCAAGAATCGTGTTCTTTTCCACTGCGCATAGCCCATGTTTCTAGCTTGCATCTTTGCTACAACATTAGCACACTTCAAACATTAGCTGTCTTCCTTTATGACTACTGACCATGGAGTGCTTGTAACTTACTTTGTCATTAATGTTTTACCCTGTAACCAAGCTACACAGCTGTCCAGTATGTCAACATTTACTAAGCCCAAACTCAAGGTAACAAGCATGCTGTTTCACTGTGTGCCTTTGAGTGTTTCTGAGTGAGTGATGCTGTGTCTTTAATTGTGCTGCAAAGAAGATTCGAGAGAACTATGTAGCAGTGATGATGTTGTTTTGCTGAGTAAAGGTATGGGCGGGGAGGGGGGGGTTGGACATGTGGAGCAAAAAGAGAGAGAACTAGACGCAAGGGCTGGGCTGCATCTTGGCTTGCTTTCTTGTTCAGCGTAGTCACTGCAGGTGCACTGCGTCGGTCTGCGCTGAAGAGTGTATGAAAAGGACTCTTTAGTCCATATTAGACTCTTATGGAGTATTACTGATGCATGAGTTGCTGCTGACTACAACATCACTGCAGATATAGACCTCGGATCAGCTACGATATGAATAAGAAAGTCTGAGGATACCGACCAGAAAATTTCATGTGTGTATGGTTTGCATTTGGTCTTGTTTTTATTCTTACTCAGATCTGCCAGTCTGAAAGTCTAACATTGAGTTGAGTTTACTTGTCAACAATGTTCAGTAAACATCTGGCAGCCTGAACTATGCATAATTTGTGTGTTTTGCTTCACAAAACAAGATGTAGGACCTAGATTCTAAGGAACTATCTAGTCACTTATAGTTAGTATTGTAAATGAGACATTACTTTTTTTATTGCATGCTTTGGTGTGACCCTCTTGCATGGATCTGGGGAGTGCCTTTGCCCTAGTACCGTTTGATTCATATGTAATGCCTCATAAAACAGAGTAGTTTGTATCAGCAGGCCTACTGGGTGTCTGAATGGAAAAATGAAAAGCATAGTTACTGGTCTTTGTATGATGATGATGTAGCAAATGATGCCAGATTGTTGTTTGCCTGCAAGGCTGCTCCTGTTATTTTGTGTAGTCCACATAATGAATTCTTTGCATGCAGGGTCTCTTATTTTTATATATTGTTGTAGGTGCATCCAGCAACTACAAGCTATAATAGAACTGATGACTAATGGTAGCTACTACAAATGAAAAAGGCTGTTGTTAATTTTCATTTTTCATGATGTATTACCCTGTATAAATTATCTAATTCTTTACTGGATGTGACTCCTTTCATAAACTCATTCCTCAGAAAAATAAGATTTTTCTGTTGGTTTGAGTAAAAGAAATGATAGACACAGTGTTACGAAAGTTTTGTTTTGTGAAAAGAAATAGACTTGTTGTCATCCTTGTCCACACTTGCTGTGCAGAGGAACAGGCCTGGATTGTCTCACGGGTCTCTCCCATTTCCTGCAAATTCCTTTAACTTCCATCCTGCCAGTATGGCGTCACTATGACCCCTATTTATAACACATGGGTCATCATAGAAACTGTGAGTTGCTAAATAAATTACTTCATCTCTTGATCATGAATTAGGGAGTCTGGTAGTCTCCTAGAAAGTTGTGCTGTCCAGGATTCATGGTAACACCACGACTTAGATTAAATTACACAAACTTAACTAAGTTAATGAGATTTCATTTCCATTCCATTTGTGTGAAGTTCAGTATAAAGTTTAATTGTAAATTTGGTAAATCTAATTTCCTCCATAGTCAACGAGTGATTTACTCCTTTAAATACAAATATGTGTCTGTTTTTTTTTATGGGGTCACATGACGGGAAAACTGAAGCAGTCAATAATATTCTGAGGTCAGAGGAAGTTGCATCTCCCTTTATGCCCTATAACAGTAGGGTACACTGTTGCATTCTCTCCCTCTTTCTCGTGAGGCCTACAGCATCTATGTAGCGACAGCAGTGTATTTGTATGTAGAGCATAGATGTTTTTTTTTCCTCCCATAAAAGACGGATATAACCTCAGTTGATTAATCCAGTTTATTCCTGTATATTTGCACACATTTCAATGGAACGATGAATAGCTAATGCAGTCCATTCTCCACCCACACACTTGTGTTTTCGCTTTTAGCACAGCAGGTTTGTTTTCTATCATCATGTAGAGGTGTTCATGGGATCCACACACACACAAAGCTTTCATAAGTGGTTTATCTGTGCAGTCGCTGTTTGAGAAAAGCCAGGTGGTCGCACAGAAATGTAAACAGAGATGAGCAAGCGGTTGGTTATTTTCACAATTCATAAAGTGAATTCAAAATGAGAAATTAGAAGACAAAGCCTCTTTGAACTCAAACTTTTCTTTGCTTGAAATTACTCCAAGAAACAGTGCTATGAAAAAGTATTTGCCCCTTCCTGATTTTTTTTTTTTTTTTTGTACATTTGTCACACAATGTTTCAGATCATCAAACAAAATTTGATCCTAGGCAAAGATAATTAAAATAAATACCTAGTGCAATTTTTAAACAATAAGTTCATCTGTTAAGGAGAAAAAAGCTATCCAAACATACGTGTGCCCTGTGTGAAAAATTGACTTCTTAAAACTATTAACTGGCTGTGCCAACCTTGCCCGCAGCCAGCTAAAACTGCAACCAACTGTTTGTAGTAATTGGCATATTGTTGTGGAGGAATTTTGCCCCACTGTTCTTTGCAATCTTTTCTTAATTTAGCAACGTTGGTTGGAGGGTTTTAAGGCATGAATGGACTATTTAAGGTCATGCCGCAGCATCTTAACTGGATTTAAGTCTGGACTCTGACAAGGCCAGTTCATTCAGCAGCTTCATTTTATTTTTCTTCGAGACATTCAGAGGAGGACGTACTGGTATGATTCAGATCATTTTCCTGCTGCACAACCCTAGGGAGGTCACAAATTAATACCCAGAGATTGTCCTTCAGGATTTTCTGCTAGAGAGCAAGACTCATGGTTCCATCAATTACAGCAAGGCGTCCAGGTCTTGAAGCCGCAAAGCAGCCCCAGACCATCACATACAGCCGCTGTGTTTGACTGTTGTTATCATGTTCTTTTTATGCAATGCTGTGTTATTGTTACACCATATGAAATGGAATGCACACCTTTCAAAAGCATCAACTTTTATCTTGTCAGTCCACAGAATACTTTCCTAAAGTCTTGGGGATCATCAAGATATTTTTGGCAAGTGTAAGACGAGCTATTATTGCTGAATCATGGAACACTGACCTTAACTGAGACATGTGAAGCCTGCAGTTCTTTTAGATATTATGTGTTTTTTGCAACCTCCTGGATGAGCCATCTTGGAGTAACTTTGGTATGCTGGCCACTCTTAGAAAGGTTCACCACTGTTCAAAGTTTGCTCCATTTGTTGATAGTTGCTCTCATTTTAGTTCACTAAAGTGCCAAAACGTTCAACTATCAGTCAATGACTGATAGATGTCAGTGACTTTGTTACTCGTGTCTTCTTGAATTTTCTTAGGTTGTGGTACGATATTTTGCTTCTTGAGATCTTCTGGTCCACCTCACTTTGTCAGAAATGTTGTATCAGGTAGGGTGGGAATCAGTTAGGAGTGTGCCTAGTGTGACTTTTTGTTCCTGATTCAATAAGATGGGGCAAATACTAGTGATCGACCGATATGGGTTTTTCAGGGCCGATACCGATTACTAGTAGCTAAGGAGGCCGATAACCGATATTTGGAGCTGATATTCATTTGCTGTAAAAGTGTAAAAATTGGCATAAAAATGTTGAATAATATAAACACTTAAGTTGGTTTAAATGCCCAAAGCATGTTTATTTAACCAAACTAATAGAAAATAAATAGCTCCAGAAGTGCATGGATCCTAGACTCAGAAGTTATTGTAGTAGTCATGAGCTGTAGAGTTTTTCATGTGACTTTCACACAAACACACGCTATTCTCCACATGACATACATTCTCCCTATTGCTAATACATAGTCTGCTGAGCGTTTACAGCCAGACCGGCGAGCTAATGTTATGGTAAAAGCTTGTCAGCCTTCATCTCAGCGAACTTCCCTGCAACAAAACAAGACTGAATTGAATTTCTTACGCGCTCTCTGTCACACTGTTTAATCCTTGGTATCTATGACTCAGCCCTCCATTCCAATAGGGTCCTAATCCCCCTAGACTACACTAGGGTCTTACCCACCTGTGCTAGCCTGGGGAGATATTACTTAGCTGTGGAAATTTGAAGCACTCGCCTGAGGACTCACTACCCTTATTTCCAAACTCTGCCCTGCTAACCCTGGTTACCAAAACTGCCAGGACTATGGAACAATGATTATACTAGTCCAGTTGGTTATGGTAGCTGCTTCTTAGGATCAGTGCACTCGTTACATGTCAGGTATTATATTTAAAGGCCAGGAAAGTCAGGCCCTAAGCACACATTATTTTGTTGGTGGACTATGGCTAAGATATTTTTAGAACCTTAGGTTTAAGTGTGCATAACATCTAACATTTTACATTTGTAAATCTGGTTTTCCCCTATGGGGGAATAAATCAAAGAAAAGATAATATTACTCATTATAAATTTTATTGTAGGCAATGTAGCAAAGCATAGGCAGTAATTATTCATCAATATAACATGAAATATCCCAATTGATTTGTATTAATGAATGAAAAACATAAATCATAAAATGTAATCAATTAAATCTTAAAACTGTGATCTAAATCCTTTTTTCTAAACCCTCTACTTCTCACGCTGTACACCCCAGATGTTTCCACTTACGAACAGTTCAGTCCTTTTAAATCCAGTTAAAAATGTCCCAATTGTTGCCTTACTCAATGTTATCAAATAAAGAAAAATAAAAAGTAATCCAATTTAGAAGAACGTCCTCCTCAGTATGGCCGAACCTAAGAGTCTGTCCTGTAAAGCTGGGTTTAGAAGGTAAAAGGGAAAAACTGAATTAATTCCCCTTTTGTTTTGGTCCAAAAATGGAAACAATCCAGTCCGAATCCTGGAAAATAGCTATTCGGTGGAAAGTGTTCTAAATGATGTTGGTAAGAGCTGCATGGAGACAAAGAAAGTCTTGATGTCTTGGTCCGATGTTATCAGAACAGCAGGTCTCTCTCTCTTCATCTTGTGAACTTAGAGTTGCTATTCTAATAATCCTCCAGTCTTTTTGAGAGATAAGATTTCACATCTCCTCAGCCAATTCCACTATGCCTTTTCCTGGTCTCAAAAAGGCACAGTTTGGAGTGCAAAGTCCATCTGCCTGCGTCGTTTGAAATTCAGGCGGCGAATCTCCGTCTATTTTCACTTATTTGGGGCTTTTAAAGACAAATTACTAGGTGTATCCTAGTAACACCGTTTTTGATGAGTCATGTTAGACATGTTAGACTTGCCTGACCTTTGCTGGATTTTTCTCTCTCTCTTCCCTATGTTTATCTAACTCCAGTTGCTGTTTGGGTGAACTGTGTATTAGACAAAACATGTTTTTCTCCTACTTTTTCATAATCAAAAGTAAATCATTTAAGCATTAACAGTTTCTAATTATTCTTAACATAAATTTAACTCTTAAAATGTCTAAACCCATTTAGTAAATCAGCTTTAATCATTCTATTGGTACTTAGTTACATATAATCACTGTTTTTGTGCTGGATAAACTATTTCCTACTAATTATTGGTGCTAGTCTAAGGGGCCTGAACTCGACCTATCTTGACAACACACACAGGCTTCTACAATCATGGACTGTTTCCACATTGACATCACCAACAGCATTGTTTCAAGTAATTCAGACATGTTGGGAGGTAATGTGCGCTAGCAGAGCTGAGGCTAATGTTTACTCCGCTCTTACATTATTCTGCTGCACACAGTAACGTTCGTAGTAGCGAGATATAGAGCAATGTGATGTTTATTACAATTTCGGGAGAGTTTTGTGCATTTACCTTCGACACGTGTTTGCTCTCTGGAAAGAGCAAACACGTCCTTTCTTATGTGGAGAACCACACGAGAAAACTTTACGTCTCCGCTGTGTGTGTGAGGATCCACTTCAGTGGCTCTGCGACTTACACATACTGTGGCTTGTTTCACCACTCAGATGGCGCCGTGGGCAGACCAATGCTGGAGACAGAAGTGGCAGGAGAAAGAGAGGGACAGCAGCGTCTGAGCCGAAATAAAACAGTTTTTAATTGATTTCTTGATGTTGGCCGGTCGGATTAAAAAAAAAAAAAAACACCAATACTGATATACGTCAAAATTCCAAATAGCTGCGCTGATAATCGACCCGGCCGTTAATCGGTCAACCTCTAGTTACAAATCCAGAGCCATCCATGGAGGATTGTTTGCAGCGCTTTTGGCTCATATCACTGTGTGTGGGTGTGAGGCTGGAAAGCAGAAAAAACTTGAGGCAGCAGTGAAGTGAAAAGAGAAAGCTCTTATCTACTCACACAAGATGCAAAGAAAGACTATCAGCAGTCAACATATTTTGTGACGTCAGATAAAGACTCCCTGCTTTGACGCCAAATTTGACAGTCTTTCAGATACACAGTGGTGCCTCGGGTAATGACAACAATCCGTTCCGGTGTCACGGCCTTTATTCCAATCAGTTGTTGTCCAATGCGACTTTTTTCATAAAAATAGATGTAAAATTAATTAATCCGTTCTGGACCCACGACAAACTCCTATATAAAGTATGTATTACACACCCCTATCTGCACATTTATTCATTATTATTACTTGAAAAGGAAGTTATGTTAATTATCTGACACGGAATGAATGAAATTAGTTC
>JAQQAE010021069.1:0-10544 GCA_029823295.1 Pseudamia nigra | reverse complement strand
GACAGAGTCTTCTGAATTCAGCACTGCTACTTCAAGTGGAAAAAGTTAGGCATATAATTTTCTATATCTGCTTTATTCAACAAAGTGTTAACATCATGATTCAAGACCTCTGAGACCTTTCTCACTGGAGCACTCAATCCAAACCTTGCTGCTTATCCTTCCAGCCTTTCCTCTCTTTTAAAGCTCCAAAACGGCTAAATGCCAGGCAGCACACAGCCAAAAGGCTACAGCACAGAAAGCCTCCACACTAAGCTAAAGTGACAAGAGAGGAGGGCACTGATGCAGTGGAACATGAGTGCTAGGACGGACCCATATACACTTTAACTCTTTACCCAAACATACTTTACAAAGCAGAAATACTGGGTTAGCATCGAGAAATGTGTGTCAGCGCTTTATGTACATAGCAACAATTCTGAACAATAGTGGAGGCACCCTTCAACAAGGTGCTGAATGCTTGACAAAGGCAGACTTGTTGTTGTTTGTTATACCGGACTGCAGCTCCCTTTGTGAATGTGCGAAATTGATGGGTAGCATGCTGCTACTTAAAAATGGAACAGTGCGGCTCACTGGACTGAACAGAATAAATAAAAGTCCACACAAACGGATGCACACTGTCATGATGTGAAACTGTACTCGCAAACACACAGGACAAGAAAAAAGTAGTGCATATTATCCCTCTGCTGACTTTAAAAATATTAGTACTGAAATTTAGTGGTATGTGGTATTGTGTGAGTGTGTGTGTGTGTGTGTGTGTGTCTACAGCTGATATATAATGGCCAATACAAACAAACACAGCACTTCCAAGGTACCAGAGGCCAGCCAATACTTCTTGATTTCATAACATTCAGTGTCAACAGTCTGGCAGGAAAAAAAATATATGTAAAACATTACCAATACTTAGCCTATCTGTCAAAAGTTTGGACACACTTTCACTCTCAGTGTTTTTTCTTTATTTGTTATTATTTTCAACATTGTAAACTAATACGGAAGACATCCAAATTGTGAACGAACATGTATGGAATTGTCCCACAACTCAGAGCATGTTTTAAATTTTAGATTTGCATTTGCATTCTGTCATGAGATGGATGAGGTAGTCACCTCTTGCCTTCTTTAACATGCTATAGGTCAGTCATTCCCAAACACTGGGTGGGTCAAAGGAGAATTTATTTGGGTCGCGAAACAAATTGGCATTTCAAGTAAGGAAGAGTCTGATATTCTGATACTGAATACTTGTTTTGCACTGGTAATTATGACTATAATGCACTTGAGAATTAATGACACTCTTTCATTTGCCTAAATGCAGCTATTTAGTATTAAAGTGTCATGTCTTAGAAAGTACACATACAAAACAAAAATGTGATTCTTTTTAGCTTACATCTCCTGAAATTGGACATTTACCTTCTCTTAATCATAATGTACACCCTGTAATATGACAAAATAGCAGTTAAAATGACCAAGAATATTCATTCATGTACAAATTTACTCCTCATGATTTACAGATTTGTGATTTGGATCAGTCGTCATTTCTAAAAACTGGGTTTCCAAGAAAAAAGTTTGGAAACCACTGCTTTAGACCATCAGTTCGTACTGAGAAAGAGTGGGTACAGTCAGTAGCCCTGTAAGTGCTACTACCACTATGGTACAAATCCATATCATGGCAAGAAACAGTTACGAAAACAGAATGTCCCTGACTACTTTAAGAAGTAAAGTATGGATGTCTTCAGTATTAATGTGCAATGTTGAAAATAATAGAAAAAAAAAATACAGAAAAGACATTAGCAGAGGTGCGTCCAAACGTTTGACTGGCAGTGTACAATACAGTGTAATTGAAAAGGATACGTTATGGGAGGTATGGGGCTTGAAGCTAAAACCTGAAACTTTTACTTGGTTTGAGCTATTCATGGTGGCCTTTGCTCACTTTGCATTTACTTTAGCAAAAGTCTTATATATAATACAAAGTCCTGTCCTACCTATGAGGTAAAACAATTTAACATTAAACATAAATGAATAACTAGTTAATATCAATACAATCTTCACGGGTTCATTTTGACTTGTGTGACAAAGTTTACCAAATTGCGAGACCAGTATGTCTGCTTGAAAACCAGACATGTCTATGCTTAACAACAGCAGCTAAATCACTTAAGCATGAGAGTGGAGAGTGATATAAAACATACGACATGAGATGGACAGCGGACTTTGAACCAGCGGCCAAGACCACTGGCCACTGGGGTGAATGGGATAAAGGAAGTAAACAAGTAAAAAGATTGTGTTACAGTTGAAAAAATGGCACAGTGACTGTTGCGGTCAAAATCAAAACCAAAATTCAAATCGGGAAAATGACGTTAAAATTACACACAGTACCAGTCAAAAAATAGACAAATTTCCTCTTTCAGATATTTTCTTTATTTTCATTATTTTTAACATTGTACACTAACATGCAAACTGGAATTGTGAAGTAAACAAAATGTGTTAAACAGCCCAGATCATGTTTTAAATTTATATTTTTCCAATTTTTTGTGTGCCGTGTCAAGAATAACTGTGCCATTTCTTGCCTTCTTAATGTGCTTTAGACCATTATTTGACTTGTGGAACAGTACAAAGCCACATTACTGCAGCATACAGTTAAAGGTACAGTCTACGATGTTGGCAAACTAACTAGTAGCTTATTGTTTGTTCCTTTTTTTACCTGTACCAGATGGTGAAGGAATCTGAAATGCATGCTGTCTGTCCTCAGTCACCCTGTGGTTAGATAAGCTACAGATGCTAGCTCTACTACTGTAATAGTAGCTGTTTTTACCTCCACAAGTGAGTTCATGAGCGTATGCACCTACGAAGTCGTAAGCTGTGTTGACCAGCAGGTCATCTGTCCAAACATATGTTGCAGACTGCTACAAAAATTGGCTACTACCTAGTTTGCCAACACCTTCAGCACCTTCAAGTAAAAAGAAAAGAACAGTGTCCCTCGTTTCAAATAACTAGACCATCAGTTGTCTTGTGCAAAAGAAGCCAGTAGTAAATAGTTCTATAAGTGCTACTTCAACTTCTGTACAAATACATATTATGGCAAGAAAAAATCTCAAGAAAAATCTGAAGAGCTTTAAACTTATCCTCTGCTGCAGAGGTAGGTCTTGGTCTTCCTGGGACGGTCCTCATGAGAACTAGTTTCAGCACAGTGTTTGAGGGTTTTAACAACTGCACTTGAGGACACATTCACATCTCTTTGAGATTTTTTGGATTGACTGACCATTTAATGACCAAGTAATGATTGACTTTTCTCTTTTCTTAACTATGTTTCTTGTCATAATATGGATTTACAGTATACACTAGTTGTAGTAGCACCAACTCTGTACCCACTTTTCCTCAGCACAAGACAACTGATGGTTTGAAGCTCATTAAGAAGGCAAGAAATGGCGCAAATGAACTCTTGACACAGCACACCTGTGATTGGAAATCCATTTTGGGACTACTTCATGAAACCTCTGACAGAATGCAAAGTTGTCATTAAAGCTAAATGTGGTTACTTTGGGCAATCTAAAATATAAAACATGATCTGGGTTGTTTAATACATTTTCTTTTAATACATAATTCCATATAGATTACTTTTTAAGAGCTTAGATGGTTTTAATATTAATTTACAATGTTGAAAATGATGAAAATAAAGAAAACTAGAAGAGAAAGCATGTCCAAACTTTCGACTGGTAGTGTACATTGTGTGTTAGTATACCGGTAACTGCTTCTCTGATATTTAAGATCTGTAATCTGTGTAAGGCCAGCAGTGTCTTCATTACTTGTATTTATGTGTCTGTGTATACATACAGGTTCACTGTCATTGTAATAAGCATTATGGTGCTGGCAAACTTGAGGATTGAGTATCTTGATAAATCCACCAAGAATGTAAACCTGTGTCTCTCCTCAACACACAAAAGAACAGCTGCTTGCACACACACACATACATACGCGCACAGACACCCAACCGACGGACATCAGTTTGCTTTTTTAGGATCAAATTAGGGCTGCAGGAATTTCACACTGATCGTAGATAGGGGTTAGTTCACCTGCTGCGGTCCGTTCTAATGACAGATGAAAGACCGACTTAGTTAGATTAGATCTGCCATCTCGTTCTCTGTAGAAAGGCCCAAGCCCGCTCGCAAAACATACAGTAATCCAGATGATGACTGACACATCCATTCAGTCTGAAAAACTCCATATCCGCCTACTTTTTCACTCAAACTATTTTGTCACTGCTCCGATCTGTAATCTCAACTGGATCCCTTGCAACAGTGTAATGATACATATACATTACAATCATTACATAAGACATGGGTAGTATATGTACTACTACTTTGCATGTATTTGAGTCTCTCTTTTTTTCTAAAAAAGAAGAGAAAAAACTGTTGTTATGGCCCAGTCAATAAATAAACAGAAAAATTAAGACAGTAAGTGCAAAAGAAAATTGGCAAAATAAGGTCAATTAATTAACATATTAAAGTGAATTAAAAAATATGCAACACAAGATAAGAAAAAGGGGGAAACTTCAAGTAAATTAACAAAATGACCAGACTAACTAAATGAGCATAAATGAACAAAAATGATTCAATGCATGAACAAAAATGATCAAAATAATCAGCAGATTTGACAAAATATTCAACAAAATAAAAGAAGAAAATGAGCAAAAATAGTCAAAATAATCAACTTAATCCATAAAAATGAATAATAAATGAATAAATGAATAATAAATCTTGCAATAAGCTAATTTTGAGCAGTGTCTGGCCTCATGTGTTTTTACCTTCAATCAATCAATCTTTCAATCAATCTTTATTTGTATAGCGCCAATCATAATCGCCGATTATCTCTAGGCGCTTCACAATTCAAGGCCGAAATCTCATCAATCAATCACCTTGACCTGGTTTTGTATCTGACTCTGGACTAGTGGCAATTAACATGACCTTAATCTGTGGGATAAATAACCTGTTATAACACAACGTAGGAGGCTGTAATAAAGCTGCCTTATAGTCACTCATGACTTGAACAGTTTTTCAGTGGCATATTCTTGTATTTTTACTCAAGTACTTATTACTATGACTACTTCTTCGTGAGTCCTTTAAATTATTATTAGGGGTGTCAAACAATGAATTTTTTTCAGATAAATCACAGGGCCACTATAGATTAACTTTGATTAAACACAATTAATATCCAGTCACTAATGCGTTTCATTCAGGGAGGGGATGGGGGGGCAAAATAAGCCCACTTCTGCACTTAAAGCCGAGTGTTCTTTGATGAAACAAAATCTCCCTCCTGCAGATCTAACGCAAATACTTCATTATTCCATCAAGAGGGCCAATAGGTCATCCATCTTGACCAAGTTGGTTCTGGCGCAAAAACAATTGTGAATTGTGTGATTTTGAGTCGCGTACCAGTACACAGTGGGTTTAATATTATTATTAATCCATGTCAGTGAGTGCAATGGTGTGCTGCACATGCTCTAATTGTGTAAATATTTTTAATTAAATTAATCATGCAAAGTACTTTATCTGGATTAATGCATTCATTTTGACAGCCCTAATTATAATGTAAGAATACTTTTACTTGAGTACTGTTTCTGTTAACTCTGCACACCACTAGCCACACAAATGCACATGTGTAGACTCTCTCATGACCACAGTTCACAGTTGGCGTCCCATCACCACCGCCAGACAGAACTCATGTGTTCTTTTGAAGGCGCCACTAACAAAACATCCTTCATTTCACAAACATTTCCAACTACACACATACGTGCATAAAAACGCAGTGACACGCCACACACAGCTCAGTGAGATAATGACAGTCTAATACTAGAGCATACTCTATTAAAGCCCTTGAACTCACTCCGGAGTCTGTATAAACAAAGGCAACTGCTATCATATACGCTGTCTCTCTCTGCTCAGACACACACTCAAAGTGAAGAGACTTAAGTAAATGGAAGATGCTGCAGCAGGGTTTTGAGGCAAAGAAAACACAGCATGAAATATTCAGCGGAGGTGGCTCGTCCACACCTGACTCAGAGCTAACAGTCAAAGCCAACAACCCAAACGGCTTTTTGATCAGGCACTGACACTGACAGCAGGCGTCTTTAATAGTCTGATGATTCAGCTGTGAGTAGCCAGATTGTCATGTACTGTATGTGTACACAGAGCTTGGTGATACAGCTCTAATGTTATCATCATATATTGTACATTCTAAGTAGTCCATGCCAATAACTGTCACAGTCATTGGCATGGACTACTTAAAACACTATTGGTTTTAAGTTTAAAGACTTATTTTTGGTCCTGAGTGAAACCCGAAGACAGCAGATAGTTATGTGGGGTTTTGTAGGATTTAAAAATAAGGTGAAAATCATGCAAAATAGACAAAAATGGAAAAACCAGTGAAATAGACAAAAGACGACAGAAAGAAGTAATAAAGCAGCCAGGTGAAGACAGCAGAAAGACACACAAAAGTGACACAAGATCACAAAAATGACACATAAAATGACACAATATGACTTGATATTATAAAAGTGAGGTAAACAATGACCCAAAATAATAAAAATAATAGAAAAAATGGCACAAGATATCAAAAATGACACAAAAGATGACACAAAATGATGAAATGACCCAAAAACTGACAAAGATGACAGAAAATAACACAAGATGATAGAAATGACACCAAATATGAGAAATGACAAAAAATACAAAAGTTACACAAAAAAGGACACAAGAATGGCACAAAAAATGATAAAAGATGATAAAATGACACAAAAACTGACAAAAATGACACAATATTAAAAAAATTCCCCGCAATGTTGAAAATAACACAAAAAAATGTCACAAGATAACAAAAATGACCCCCAAAAAATGACATAAGATGACAGAAATGACACAAAATATGACTCAAGACAATTGAAATGACACAAAAAACTATCTAAATATGTTTTTGTCTTTCTCACATTCCCTTTGTCCTCACTCAGCCATGAGGTGACCTTACCCTGTGCACCCATCTATCTGTTAACACACAGGGCCTGGAGAGTGAGCTGCCTGCCTGCTGGGGGCCCCCACGGCTGCACCCGGGGGCAGCGGGGGCCTGTTGGTGCAGCTGTCCCACTACACGGTAACATAAGACCTTATTAGAGTCCATTAGTCCTCTGTGAAACTAATAAGAGATTGGCAAATACATCCAAACATTCACACAAGGCACAGAGAACAGGAAGTGAAAAGAAGTCAGGATGGCTTGTTTTATTTGTCTACATGATCTCTGGTACGTGTATCTTCAGCTTTTGTCCCTTCTTACAGAGTAAACATTTGGATTGAAGCTGATAATAATTCAGATTGCATTGTTTTGTAGGAAAATATTGCTGCTTATTATTGTCTTTCCATGCCTTTTTTAAAAATATACAAGATTTTAATGGTCGTCGGGAGCACAAAATTCTCCTCCCAGTGAGACAGGCTCGTGAGGCGTCCCAGAAAAAGCTTCCCTTGGCCCTGACAGCAGGGGCTTGACCTGGGAGACCGCCTTTGATCTTTAATTAACACTAGGGCTGCTCAGGAGAAAAGAGCTGATGAACGCTGGCGCATTTGGGACCAGATACAATAACTAGGACTGGAGAGCTGAGGAAAAAAAGCAATTCTCTGCCATTTCCAGCAGCTTGAACTTTAAAGTCGTTTATGGATAGTCACGTCGCAGAAGCGGCTGTTTAAAGATAGATCAGGCTTTTTAAGCAAGAAAACAGGAGTATATATAGAAAGCGCAGAGCAACAAACTGCCATGAAGTGAAAGTGAAGTTTCAAGGCACACGCAGCTACATCTCAAAACTACTGTGAGCAATTTTCTCCTTTACATGGTCAAAAATAATTCTCAAAACAAACAGTATTAAAAAAAAGTTGCATTTTTAATTATTAGACCAGATTTTAATTTGTGTACAGGTAAGAATTACAGCTAAAAATTTTATCACAATATGTGAGCCACTGAGGCCACATGATAGTTTATTACTACTGCCATCAAATTCAAAATGAGCTCATTTTTTCCATGATATGTTGTTTATGTTCTGTCTATGAGATTATGGGAGTTGCAAATCATTGCATTCTGTTTTTTTCATTTGTTATTTACATCCTAACTTTTTTTGGACTTGGGGATGCTTTTTTTAAAAACTTCAGCAGGCATGCCTTACTGAGTCTTTCTTTGCAGGCATGCTGTAAAATTAATAAAATCAATAAATTACTCTTAGTTTTACAAAAGGGGATGGTTGTAACATACTGTATATTTTAAGTGTTACAACCATTCCCTTACATCAGCCATTGTTTAGCTGACAGTATTAGCATCGTGGTTTGAAACTGGTAGGGGATAATGCATCACATTTTGCCTGCGAAACTACAATTTAATGTTTTGTAAGTCACATGATTTTATCTGCTATTGTATAAGCACTAAACAAAGTTTTATATTGCTTAAAATATTACTTTCTTACATCAAAATCTTTTTTTCTCAATAAAATCTGCGTACGTTTGTTTTCAGCCTTGACAACCACCGTGTGAGATCAAGTAGGAAGTGGTTGTAAACACTGACATGATCATGTGACTCCTATCTCATCCCTGACTGGTGGAATTGGTGGTGTTACAGCGCTCCCCATATTACAACCACATCGTCTCCCCTACCATACCAGCAAAAAGTTTGAAAACACCATCTACTTCAGCGTTTTTTCTTTATACTTATTCTTTTCAACATTCATACTGACGGCATCCAGACTTTGAAGTAACACATAGAGCTATTTTACAAATACATATTTCAGCAAGAAATGATTTTGGTGACTGCACTTGGAGACACATAAAGTTCTTGAGATTTTTCGGAGTGATTGCCCTTAATTTCTTAAGTTATTAATGGACTGTTTTTTCTCTTTACTTAAATGACATGAATCATTTAAGTAAAGAGAATCTATGCTATAACGTGGATTTGTACAGTAGTTGTAGTAGCACTAATAGGCACATTGACACCGTACCCACCCTTCCTTTGTGACAACTGGTGGTCTAAAGCATATTACATCACACACATTTCTTTGGACAATTTAAAATATATCCTTCGGGTTGTTTAACACTTTTTTAATGTATGACAATATGTGTATTTAACAGTATAACGTCTTGAGTATTCATGTAAAGTATTAAAAATGATTTTAAAAATGAGGAAAAAACAATGAAGAAGGTGTGTCCAAACTTTTTACTAGTACATAGTACAATATTTTACATCATTTGTCAATGAATATCATGGTAAATATTTTAAATCCTTATTTTATATCCTCATTTTTAAATGCTTTTTGTTCTACAGTATTTTAGCTCCTCCCTTTCCCTCAAGAGGCTCTGTAAAATAAAGGTCACAAAAATAAAGTTTGAAGGCTGAATTTTGGTCTAGAGTGAAAGAAACTGAAAAAACGTTGTACGTGGTTTTAAAAAATTTTGTAAAAAAAGAGAAAGTAAAAGATGAAAAAAACAATGACACAAAAGCAATGTGAGGCATGCAAACCAAAAACTGTAAAAAGAGAAAACACAACACAAAAGGTGCAAAATGATTTCCCATTAAATCAGAATAAATTAAATGAACAAAATCTGACTTCATATCATTGTGGAGACAAAAGAAAAATGTCCATTGCAACAAAAATATTAAATGTCGCAATACTATATAAGTACAGTATGATGTAATATTTTTAAGTAATACGGTGGGTTGTAAAAACTGCACAATAAACCCTGCATTTTAATATATCAGCTGTTTCACAACTAACTTTCGCTGCGTGAACATTCCTTCAAAATACTGCACCTGTGATCAACTACTGCATTAGTGATCAGAGCTAATTTTTGCATCTAATGAGTTAATAATGTATGTTTATTATCTACAACCCATTACATTGCAGGTTTTAAACAGGCTCCACTTTATGCGCTGAGATAAAAGACTGACATTTCACCTTTGAACGTATTGGCTGATTTATTCTAAAGGGAATATGAAAATTACCTCGGGGACATAATTTACTTAATGTAGTGAAATGAAGCAAAGAGCATAAAGGACAATCAATCGATGGCTGCATCTGCCATCACCTCAGGTAGCCTCAGGTGTGGGAAAAACAATTATGCAACTCTAAGGCTGCACATTACTCACTTCAGTTGTCAAGAAAAATACACATATTACTCTTCTAGAAACCAATCGTATCAAACATGCATGCAAAAGCACTTAAGTATAAAAACTTAAGGGAACATCTGCAAATTATTGTGTTTTTATGGTTTCTGCAAATGACATCTGACCTGATAAAACCTACTACCGGTAATGCTGCACCTTTAAAATGTGTTGCACTTGCTTTGGAATTGCACAAGCTCATGTTGTGAGTATAATTGTATTTTGCATAATTGTGAAGTCCTGTGCAGGTCCACAGTTGTAGTGAATGTCCTTTTCTTAACTGTACCAGATGTTGAAAGAATCTGAAATGCAGGCTGTCTCTCCTTTTTCATCCTGTGGTTAGATAAGCTACAGATGCTAGTGCCACTACTGTAGTAGTA
>JAQQAE010021068.1:0-10545 GCA_029823295.1 Pseudamia nigra | reverse complement strand
TTCTGGACCCACGACAAACTCCCATATAAAGTATGTATTACACACCCCTACCTGCACATTTATTCATTTTTATTATTATTAAAGGAAGTTATGTTAATTATCTGAAATGTAATGCATGAAATTAGTTCTAAACATGATTTAGAATGTATTCTTACCTTGGCTTATGACTTGGTAGTGTGTGCTTGGACACTGCACACCTCCATAACTGTAAACAACTCTACCACGCCGCTGCCCGCGGGACGACAGCGGACATGCCGCTGGCCATGGACCGGGAGCGTGCCGGCTCCCGGTCCACGGCGTGACAGCTCCCGGCCCGCGGCCAGCAGCGTGTCCGCTTCCCTGCTCCCGGCCGCTGGCGTGTCTGCTCCCTGGCCCGCGGGGAGCCGGCACGCCGCTGCCTGCGGGCTGGGACACCGGGATGCCGCTGCCCGATGGCTTCAATGAAGGTACAGTATCACCTGCGATTTCCTTCTCTTTGATCCAAAACAGCAGTAGCCTCTCCATAACACAAGCTAACGGCTGTTAGCCATTAGCCTCTGTTAGCTTGGCTAACGGCTGTTGGCTTCTGGGTCTTTCACATCTGAGACCCAGAAGTAACTACAGGGTAATGCTATTAGCCGCTAGCCTGTGGTAGCTTGGCTAAGAGCTGTTAGCTTCGCCGAGACCCAGAAGTGACTATTCGTTCTCCGACTAAAACTCGTTGTCCGAGTGAAATTTTTTGCAGTTTTTTTCTTCACTATCCAAATTTTTCATTGTCAGAAGAGTTCGTGGTCCAAGATACCACTGTACTGACCAATGTCAACAATACTGACCAAAACCAATGCTCGGCCACCGCATCAGTGCATCCCTCTGTGCTTATAACTACAGTAGTTGCCCCTCAACACTCACTGGTGCTAAATGATGTAATGAAGTAGCCAAACATATTAAATGAAGAGTCTGCAAACACACAATCCTGAGGGGATTATTTTGAAAAATGATACCATTCCTCATGATTCTACAAACTGGCCTCTTTCCAGTTGCCAATTCATTTGACTGCAACTTGGCTAAAAATTCTTCATTCAGCTGAAACCGAGGTGACACCGTCTCCCTGCATTCGTCTGTGTAATGAACTCACTCTGACGAAATCTCTAACTTTATGTACACTAGTCTGCCAAATGCATCCTCCTCTCCACATTAGCTCCGTCCTGGTCAACATGAGGTGTGTTGGATATTACTGCAGGGACATCCCAGGCTATAACCCTAATGAGGGACATATGGATGAGTGGGGGCATTCCAGAGCAGTTCACTTAAAAATCAACTCATCATGCCAAAGTGCTGCTGCTGCATTACACGGTGGTTATGAGAGAGAATGTGAGCAGGGAGTGCATGTAACAAGCTGGCACCAATACAAATGTAGTCTTAATCCCTCCTTGTCATTTGTTATGACTACAGACAGCACCAGGTGCTCCTCGCTCCTCTAAGGATTTCCTATGGAGGCTGGGGTTTTCTCATTCACACAGACACACGCAAAAGCCAAGTATAGACTATTAAACAACATTTACAGCCACTGGTGTAGCAATATGACAGCACTTTTCATGTCATATCCCCCCCCCCCATCATGTCATGTTGCTTTTTTATTCCCTCGTTTGCTGTGACGGCCAACAGTGCTGCCACAGACTCATTAAATGCGACGTGGAGGCTGTAATTTTGGTCACATGCAAAGCTCAGAGTCTACCTCCAGGTTTTGCTCTGTCATAATCTTTGAACTGCCCCTTTACGTCTTCCCTGTCAGCTTTTACAAAGTCTCTCCAACTAACAGTGATTTATATCTGGAATGTTAATGGTATTACAGGGGGCTCTGACATGACGTTAACTACGACTACATTGTGGCCTTGTCAGATCAAACACAAGGGAGCACGCAATCTAAGCTGTATCTTTACTGTGAGAACACCCTCCTGTAAAATCCTTGTTAAAACTGATGGCTGGTATAAAATATGATCAAATCTGATGCGGCTGCAGAGGACCTCTTCAGATTAATAAATGTGAAATCATTTTTTTTTCTTCTTTTTTTTGAATAGTGAAACAGTAACTTCCTTTGAGTGGGTTGTATAAGAAATCTTTTCTTGATGCCGGCAGAAGCTTTTTTGACACTCTGAATAGAGATGATTGGACAATGTAGAATACTTTTCACTTCAATGAAAAATTGATTAGACAGGACAGGTTTGTGCGAGCACGTGTGCGCATTGTGCTAAGAGTGTGAGAATGTGTCATTAGGCCGATGAGAGAGACAGACAGGGTGAGATCAGTCTAGCTGGCAGGGAGGTTAATAGCATGGCCCCACTCATGCCAACAGCACCACTGGATTCATTACTGCCAGCTAGATGGATACACACGCACACACTTAGAGACGGTGCTTTTGTTGCACATATATACACACATATACTCATCAGTGTAAGTACAGTAGTGTGAACGTAGGGATTTTTAGAAAGAAAGACAAATGCTTGCTCTCGCTATCTCACACACACATTCATCATTAGTTGTGGATCAAAGCTGCTCCGATAAAAACAGACGCGGCTCTATCCAGTGATCGGTGATGACAGACTGGTGTAACACAGTGGGTCTCAAATGGAACACTACTGTTCTGGGATTGGTGGGGATTAGGTCGCCATGGAGATCGAGACCAGACAACGGTGGGTGGGTTCTTTTTCTCACACAAATACAATGACGGGTAGAAAGACAGATATGGGCATCCCGTTACAGACAGAACAGATAAACGTGAGCACAGACGCACAAGAAATGTAAACAAAGCAGTTTCGTACGAATCCAGAAACATAGCTCTTTGAGTCTGCATAGCCGATTGCTTCCCTGGTGCTATAAATAGCCTCGTTACAAAGCTTGAAAAGCTAATGAATAAATAATAACCTCCAGTCGTTTCTTTTGTCTTTAAATTGCCACTTACATTTGCTGAGAATTGATATGTAAAGACACACCAGGGACATGTTTGCTCCGTGTCTCCTACAGTATACTAGTGTGAGCTTGGAAGTGTATTGTGACAGGAAAGCTTCAGTGTGCCAATGCATGTCCGTATGTGGAAAACAATAGGCGCGCTTATTGTATGTATTATTTTGAATTTGACAAAGCAAGCCCATTGATACAAACTTACCTGGTGAACCGAATCATGACAAAAATGGTGTTTGTCAAGTCTGTGTAAAGCCTTTAACAAGTATGTTTTTTTCACTTTGTCACACTGCAGCAAAACACATTTTTAACCACGAAAAAATTTGAAACGTATACAGAATTAGATTTCAAAGCAGAATTCCCTGCTCTGAAATACTGTCTGCATGGAGACCACATCAAGTCACGCCTCTCAAGTGTTAAACAGCACTATGATATTAAAAATGCATGCTTCATTTTTCCAATTTTAAATGCAACTTGACTAATTACAACACAGTGGCAGTACAGGAATACATTTACAGTATATCTACAGCTCTGGCAAAAAGTACTGTAGGAGACCACTGTAATTTTTTTCCTGAAATTAGCATCTCTACATGTATGACAGCCATTCTATTCCAACACAATCACACCTCATTCTACTTAATGAGGTACTGATTAGGTGATCATGAACCAAATCTTATTTAATGAGGAAAAACAAGCAAATCAGGGTTTTTCCACCAAACATTGATTTCTGAAGCCCTCCTACGTTAAACTATTGAATATGAAGTTGTTTTCTTTGCATTATTTGAGTCAAAAACCACTGCATCTTTGTTATTTTCACCATTTGCCATGTTCTGCTAGTAAATACTCTAAATGACAATATTTTTATTTGAAATGTGGGAGAAATTATGCCAGTAGTTTAGAGAATAAAACAAAAATGTGTAGCTGTAAATAATAAAATCAGAGAAAATGATCATTTTGGAGTGGTCTCTTTTTTTTCTTTTTTCCCCCCCAGAGCTGTATATACATTATAGTAGATAACTAAATCCAGAATAAAGAAAAACAACAAGAAGAAGCTCCATGAAGCAGCTTTATTGGACTTTTACAACTGTTGATGTAATTCAGAGCCACAGGACATTTATTTAACCGTAGTAGCAATCCAGCATAACCATGCGCAATAAACCTAGGCTATCAATACGTTTTGTAAAATAAGGCACATTTCACCACTCTGTAAAATCACTTATACTAGTAGCCACCCTTTGCTCCACCAGAAAAAACTCATATCTCCACAGAACCAAAATGTGTTTTAGTTTTTATAACATTACAGTTGACCTGCAGCAATAAACGGATTACTCAGTTTGCAATGATAACATTGAGAAGTATGTTGATAATCAATAATCAGTCTGACTAGTTGTGGTTGAACAAAAAGTCTACATTTTCGTGTAGCTTCTTAAATGTTAATATTTACTGATTTCTTTTCTCCTCTATGACAGGGAACTCAATGTCTTTTTTGTTGTGACTAAACAAGGCTTCTGAGATTCTTTGATGAAGACTTGTGATGAGTGATTAATCAAAAATAAATATACAGATTATTCAGCAATGAAAATAACTGCTATTTGCAACTTCATTTCAGTGTTAGGGAAAAGGTCAGGCTAAATGTCACTGTAAGTGTCACTGAATGATCCACAATTTTTTAATCTTTATTTTTATTCTCATAGTTCAGTACAGTCTAGACCAGGGATGGATCTACTGAGCCATTTTTGGACAGAAAGAAAAAAAAAAAAGTGTCTTAGAGCCACAGAAAATATTCAGACTCTTTATGTACCACATGATATATGACACATGTTCTGGCTAGTAAAATGTTAATAAAATTTGTTTTTATACCATTCTTTTCATGTTAAATTACTTTATTCATTTTTGGCATTTTTTATGAATGTTTTCATTTTGTTGATTTTGTTTTCATTTTTATCTTCATTTTCTTGATTATATTGCTTGATTCTGTTTATTTTTCATCTTTTTTGTTCATTTTGCAAATTATTTGGTTCAAATTTTGATCATTTATGTGAATTTTGGTTCATCTCTGATTTTTTTTCATTATTTTTCTCTATTGTTGTCAATTTGTTATTTATATTCATTTGAATATTTTGTTATTTTTTATCCATTTTCATTCTGTTTATTTACTATTTTAGTCATTTTTGTGATATTTGTTTACAGCATTTTCTTGATTATTTTACTTCTTAATAATTTTAGTTATTTTACATAATTTTGCTCTGCCATTTGTCATACCTATACGTATTATATTGTTTAATCTTGTTCATTCTCCGAATGATTTTGTTCATTTTGCAGATGATTTGCTTCAGTTATGTCTTAATATTTGTTCATTATGGAGTTCTTTTCTCTTGTTTTTGTTAAGGTAGTGCTTATGTTGATTTATTATAATGTGTTCATCAGTGGACAAAGCCACAGGAGTCACTAGAAAGGGGCTGAAGAGTCACCTTGTGGCCCTCGAGCCGCAGGTTGCAGATCCCTGGTCTAAATATTCTAAAATAGAAATTGCTTTCTAAAATGCATTGAATTTCCCTCACACAGACTTCAACACTTTAATTTTTCTTAGCTCCATGTCAGTCTCTCCACTTGAAGTAATCCCTGAAATCTTGTTTCCCATATTTTATATAATGCAGTAATAGAAGTTATACTCTTTTATAGAACTCAGTAATCTAAGTTATATAATTTACTATAAGCTAAAGAATGTACATTTAATATAAGGATATTCTATTAAAATCACAAATGTAAAACGTAAACAACCGATGTGTCTGGAAAAATAGCTCCCTGCCTCTGCAGCAGAACTGAGCCATCTATGATAAATGCAAGTGCATGCAAAAGCAACTTCATTTTCTCTATATAGAAAAATGGACCACAACATACTATAAAATGTTTCCAATGCCGGAGGTGACCCTTATTTATTTTGTTGCCTCTAAAACCTAATATACCCCAATGCATCATCTTCTTGGCTACATATCATACAGCAACACATCCTCCACAGTTTAAAGGAAACCCCGATAAGTCGTCGAAATGTGTTGCTTTTTATCCCAGGAAGACACAAGCCTCCTATTTAGAGCTAGCAAAACAGAGTATGTGGGATTAAATGTAAAGAAAATATCTGATTAATTGCTGACATCTGGTTCCTTTTCAAGCCTAAAGTTACTTTATACACAAGAGCTTGCAACAAGGGACCATCCGCTTTCAGTGCATCCGGGATGAGACACTGACAGATATGCAAACAGGTAGGCAGGCAATCAGGCAGGCGAGCAGGAAGACAGACACGGAGACAAACAAAAGAGACAGAAATACCACCAGTCAGTCAGTCAAATAGGCACAGAGACAGCAGGCAGAGTGGAGGTCTAACAAGTAGCAACCTGTCACAGTGGCTGTGGGAGGGAAGAAAGAGTCATTCAAATGCAGCTTCTGTTTGATCGCTGGGGCAGACTGTATGAATGTACTGTACCTACTAAGTACACACAAGTTCACTGAAGCCCGATTCGCTTTGACTGAGACTATGCTTGGTGATAAACAGACTTGCTGTGCTGTTGGCTTATACCAATAAAAATAACTGCTGGAAGTAGAAAATAAGACCATTTTCTGCCTTTTCCTTCCACTCAGGTGTGTGCAAGCAGACAAAATAACAGTGTGATTTATCCAGAGTGTCTTGGCAGGCACACAGTGTCAAATAAATGTCTGTAATGAAATGACAACAGATGTGAAGTGCTGTAGGGAGAAATGACGCAGAATAGACGTCCTGCGAAGCAAATAATTTACCATAAACTGCAGAAACAGTGTGATGAAAACAAAAGCCTTGGTGGCATATTAAGATACAAAGACACAAACATGTTCACAAAAGCTGAGAAGAACTCAATCAAAAATCTATCAAAACAAGAGTCCTATAAAAAGGCAGACAATATCCTCCTACTCTGCAAATGGATGGAATAAATAGTCACACTAACCCTCATCCAACACCGCCATGCATGTGTGCGTGTGTGCACCTTAAATCAACCGTTTAAAAACCTTACATGGAACACGGCACTGCTTGTAATTCAATTGGGCCAATAAGCAATAGACAGGAATTTTCATAATTCTGTCAAAGTGGTGATATGGCTCAGTGGAGACCGGGACCACAGGTCAACCATTTTGAGTGACAGATGGGATCAGCCAACCAAAGCGCTAAGCAGAGCCTCCACCCCGACCCTAGACGCAGAATGACAGGCACACGGAGGCATCAGCATTCAAATACTATCATGCTATTTGGTCCCTGCAAACCACATAACTGCCACATTTAAATAAAGAGAGAACAAGGGTTAAAAGCAACAGGGTGTCACATGAGCTGATGAAGATCGAAGCAGAGAAGCAACATGACTAGAGCATGATCCAGGCAGGCTAAGAGATACCAAGCTGCGGGAAAGAAAGATGTTTAGAGAAACAGATGGAGAGATAGGCCGACTGAGATAAAGAATGGGTGTTACAGACTGAGATACTTAAAGGCACGGATAAAGAGATGTTTCAAATGATAAAGACAGAGAGAGACAGATAAAGACGAGAGAGTGATATGTGGAGAAGGGAAGGAGAGAGTGCTTTGGAGGAAGGATGGGATAAGGTGAAAGCGTAATGAAGATGAATAGTGAGAAGAAAATAATTGCAGGGGGTCACAAAGAACTTTAATACTCGCTATTTCCAACAACAGTGGCAGAGGAATGACTAAACACATGCTTAGATATTTTTTGGAAACACCAGGTATAATTAATTCCTGGCAATTAACAAGCTGGCTGAAATTAAATACAGTCGTTCCAGTGCTGGGGATGGGGTTCAATGCTTTCTTTGGATTCCAAACAGTCAAAACATTGGACACACCTTTTTTTCTTTTAATTATTTTCAACATTGTACATTAATACTGAAGACATGCATGGAATTATGTAGTAAAGAAACAAGTGTTAAACAACCCAGGCCATGTTTTTATTTTACATTATCAAAAGCAGCCACATTTAGCTTTGCATTCTCTCATCAGATTCACAAGGTAGTCGCCTTGAACACTTTTAGTGCTTTCAGACAGACACGGTTCTGGGTCTAGCTCTGGTTCCATTCTGGAGTCTGGAGTGTCAGAACCTGGTGAACCTGCCCCCATTCACACCAATCTAAGCGGAACAAAAATGGGAGGACGTTACGCCACATGAGGCTGAAGTAAACACAACACCCCTCAGCTTTACTACCTAGAATATGCCACACCCACTGATGATGTCACAGCTTGCGACAAAGAAAGCAACTTTTTTTTGTTCCAGCTGAGAACCAAATTTTCATGTTCCAAACCAATTTTTTTTCTGGTGTGAACACACCAGCTGGTTCAAAATTAGATCTGGGAACCTGAACTGACTAAGAGCCCTGCCAGTGTGAAAGCCCTATGTATGTTCCTCCTCAAGAGTTAATTAGTGGCATCTGTTGTCTTCTTAATGTGCTTTAGACCATCAGCTGTCTTGTGCAAAGGAAGGTTGGTACAGAGTCAAAATTTCAATTAGCGCCACTACAACTACTGTACAAATCCATATTAAGGCAAAAAACACTCTGTTAAGTAAAGGATAAAACAGACCATCATTACTTTAACAAATGAAAGTTAGTCAATCTGAAAAATCTCAGGCACTTCGAATGTGTCCCCAAATTCAGTCGACAAAATTATCACGCAGTATCTGAGGTGTTGTAAACTGCATTTTTCTGAGGCTGGTAATTGTATTAAACTTATGGTCTATAGCAGAGGTAGCTGTTGGTCTCCTTTCCTGGGACGGTCCTCATGAACATGGTATTTGTTAGTCTTGAGGACTGCACTTGGGGACAGTTTGAAAGTTTTTGAGATTTTTCGCATTGACTGACCTTCATTCCTCTTTACTTGAACGTTTCTTACTATATTATGGATTTGTATAGTAGTTGTAGTTGCACTGATAGGCCTACTGACTCTGTATCCACCCTTCCTCTGCACAAGACAACCAATGTTCTAAAGCGCATTAAAGAGGCAAGAACACTTACCTCTTTGAAAACTGTTCTGAATAAGTACCTTGTGTATCTGTTGAGAGAATACAAAGCTGTCATCAAAGCAAATTGTGGCTACTTTAAACAATATAAAATATAATTTAAAATTTATGTTCTGGGTTGTTTAATGCTTTTTTGTTTACTACATAACTCACCGTTTTTTCGCAGTTTGGATGCAGCCAGTATTAATGTACGTTAAAAAAATAAAAATAAAAAAACACACTGAAATTGAAGGTGTGTCCAAACTTTTGGATATGTGTACAGTCAGAGTGCACATGACGATAACAATTGTTTTGATTGTTGAATCAGCTAATCAGTAAAATCACACACTTTGTATTTCATTTCCGCACTAACATCATAGAATGAGATTTACGCACAATAGACTTTACACCAGGTAGTGAAGGCTACAAGAGTGCAACAATGAAATCCTTACTTTTTCAACATTGTGTCAGAAAACAGCCAAATAATCCAGGTTGTAGCACCTTTAAGATGACGTGTCTGCCATTATTTATCAACTAATAATCCTAAACCGATAGATCTGACATTTACTATTGGATGTAGCCAGCGAAACAACGGACTGAACCTTATATATTGCAAGAAATGTATACAGTAAGTCACATAAAGTATACAGTATTATTATTTATCTATACAAATGAAACAGCATTTTATTAAAACAAAAATTAGAATACAATTGAGTTTCATAAAAACAGTAGTGATGGGAGTGGCTACACGATTAGCATCGTAGCCACTGTCAATGCTGCAGTATGTGAGATCCATTATTTTCCATTCTATTCAATTACCTGAGTGTCAATGACTGAAAGAAATAATAGAATATATTGTTTGCATTTCGTTACATTTATATTCAGCAAAGTAACTGATGGATGATGTTTAAGGTGGGATATCTAGCCCAAAAAAATAGATATATTCAGATCAGTTAGTACTGATAATTACCATGCTACTTGTGAAATTAAAGTGTAAATCATGATTTTTGATTCTGAGGGAAAGTTAAAGATACCAGACAATTACTTAGTATGAACGTCAAACATGGTTACATGTGGTATTGAACAATGGTACACTTTAAGAGGTAGAATATGTGACACTGCTGATAATGGAACAATTGATTCTTGGATGCATCTTAACATACATGTAAAAATCAAAATCATATACTTCTTTATTCTGGTTTGGCACAAGTGTACATGTTTTATCGCTCATATATATATCAAAGGGCTGTCAAATTTAACGCGTTATTTCAGATTAACTCATATGCATAATTAATTTGATTAAAATTTGTAACGCAATTAATGCGTTAATGCAATTAGCACGCAATAACTCATGTTACATTTTTCCCAGTGACCCTATTATTAATTTAGGTTAATGAGTATCATGATTAATCAAAATTAATCCACAGTGACCCTGTGATTAATCAGATAAAAAATATAAATTGCTTGACAGCCCTTATAAAAAAAAAAATTCCCTTCTCACCCTCCGTGGGTGGTCTCATCCTTTCAAGCTCGGGTCCTCTACCAGAGGCCTGGGAGCTTGAGGGTTCTGCGCAGTATCTTTGCT
>JAQQAE010021067.1:0-10545 GCA_029823295.1 Pseudamia nigra | reverse complement strand
GTCCAGCTTGGCGTCCAGACTCGCAAACGAAGACTTGAAGTCCGCGGCCAACGCCACTCTGTGCTGCTCAAGTAATTTCGACATATGCGAAGCCGTTAAGCTAGCCTCGGCACTAGAGCCGATGCTAGCTGCAGAGCCTACGGTTGCATCCTTTTTGACATGTTTCCCAGACTTAGACATATTTTCTGCGTAATGCTGATAGTGGTAGTTGGTAGTGGTCTATAAAGAAAACGTCATTCAACTAATAGTACGAATATTAGGGTTGGAGATGAAAAAAATAAGAAATTGAGTGGGAGCTCAAACACAGCACGTCTACTCCATGCTACGTAACCCGGAAGTTCCGAAATTACTTTTAAATGTCAAAATTTAAACATTTATGTTGTTCATTAATGAAAACCACCACCACTTTGCTTGGCTCTGAGACTGAATGTGTGTTTTGTTTGACGAGACTCTCTTTTGCCCAAAATACTGAACATTTCGCAAGAAAACTCAAGGTGAAACTAGGATCATGGCATGTTTGTCATTTCAAGCCAAAAAAAAAAAAACCAAAAAAAAAACCAAAAACTTGTTTCTGCCACTGTCCTGGACTTTGGTGATGTGATCTACATGCACTGTGTATCATGGAGCCCTGCGTTTTCTCACAGACCTCAAAGCATTCACACACCATTGTTTGTTGTGCACTCGTGATGGCTGACTTGTCAACCATCGTCTGACTTGTCAACACGTAGACTCAAACATTGGTCCATCCTTATTCATAAAACAATTCTTGGTCTCTTTCATGCCAACTAACAGGCTTTCATTCATCAAAAATCACCAGGCAGCTACACCCTTCATTTATAGGATCTCTTTTTGCTTTCTGTCCCCAATGTACAGACCAATTTGGGTAAAAAGGTTTTTTACCCAAAAAGGTTTTTTGCTGCTCCTTTTGCCTGGAATGACTTGCAATTGAATCTCAAAGAGCTGGTCTGAATAATTTTAAATCAATGATTGGGAGGCCAATAAATTGACCTGTAGATGCATTGGATGATTGTTAACAACATATATTTATGTTGTTTTGTATTCTTATGTGTTGTATGTACTTTTGAATTTCTGATGTGGATTTATGTGTGGTTGTTTTTTTATCTCATGTTGTTAACACAAACTAAACAAAGCTGTCTTGGCCAGGACAGTCTTGTAAAAGAGATTTTTAATCTCAACGAGTTTCTCTTTCTGGTAAAATAAATAAACTAAATTGAAATAAGATAAGTGACATCATTACTGCTTTGCTTGTCAGTGGTCATATTGTTCTGCCTGATCTGTGAATCAGTGTAGAATCCAGTGGATTTACAGGTGGGCTGCTCAACTCTGATTGCAGGAGCTTTTCTCTACAAATTTCATGATGAAGAGCTGTACAAAAAGTCCATCTTCATTCATTTAAAACTGATAGAAGTGACAGGATCACCTGTTTTCACCCATAAACTGGCGATTTTTATATCCTTATTTTTTCACCTGATCACTAGGGTTGATTTTTCAGAAGAATAAACTCACACAAATCACATTTTAGTGTTTAATCCAACTGATACTAAAGGAAAGAAACATTAGTGTAAGTTCTCCATGTCTCTCTTATGTTTGCGCTCTCTTATAATAACTTTAAGTCATTTATAGACATGACAAATGTGAACACATACCATCAAATTACTGCACCAAGCACTTTCCTTTTTCAGACTGACCCACATAAATGTGTCCGATGGGATTAGTCTGGTGAAAAAGCATAACTTGCAAGATTAATTTAAACTTCTAACTTTGGGACAGAAAGTCAAAACTTCCTATCTAAAATCAAGATACTCTTGATGTATATTTCATTGCCATTCCTCTTACAGAACATTTTTCGCTCCCTGCAATGCTCTGATCTTTGGGACAGATGATGACAATGACGACTAAAGAAGAACTGTTAAAGATGTCAAAATGATGAACAAACAGAATGTCTGATTACAAAGAATGACGAATCATACCAACATTTAAGATGCATTAGGCAAATGATTTATTTTTTTGTAAAGTAGATAATGCTTGATATTACTGTTCATACAAAATATTGTATATTAAAGTACAATTTTACTATAGTATTATTACAAACCGTAATTGCAATGAAGTTGGGACATTGCGTAAAATGTGAATAAAAACAGAATACGATGATTTGCAAATCCTTTTCAACCTATAATCACTCAAATACACTACAAAGACAAAATATTTTATTTAAACTGATAAACCTTTGTTTTTTTTTTTCAAATATTCACTCATTGTGAATTTGATGCCTGCAGCATGTTGCTGGTGGGACAGGGGCCTGTTTACCACCGTGTTACATCATCTTTCCTTTTAACAACACTCAGTGTTTAGGAACTGAGGACACTAATAGCTGAAACTTTGTAGGTGAAATTCTATCCCATCCTTGCTGGCAGTGTTTCCGCGTGTTGTTGATATATGGTTTAACTTTGCACTGTAGGGTTTTAACTTGCCAAAAATCTCTAAATTCCTTGTAATTGTATGCTGAAAAACATTCTTAAACTGTTGGACAACTGTGAACCTTGCTGGTGAACAACTGAGCCTTTTGGGGACGCTCCCTTCATAGCTAGTCATGACACTCACTTGTTTCCACGTAACCTGTTCACCTGTGGAATGTTCCATACAGCATCTTTTGCACCTCAGCTTTCCCAGTCTTTTGTTGCCTCTGTCCCAGCTTTTCTGGAACAAGGCATCAATTTCAAAATGAGTGAATATCTGCAAAATAAACAAAGTTTATCAGTTTACACAATAAATATCTTTGTAGTGCATTCACTTAAGTGTACATGTAGGTCGAAAAACGATTTGGAAATCATTGCATTCTATATTTACGTTTTACACAACCTCTCAACGTCGCTGGAATTGGGGTTTGTTCTGTGGAATTCCAATGAGAAGGATGATTTCTTACGCTCTAAGACTTATGTGCTTAAAATCTCAGCAACATGTTATTTTATGAAGAATAATTAGAGATCAAGTACATACTATGACATTCATTGCCTGATCACTCATATCAAAGGCATTAACACTGTTCGGACAAGGACACGTTTTTTCTTTTTTCTTAAGGTCTTTGATCTGAAACTGGATTGAGACCAAGCAGGCGCGTTCCAGAGGCATTTTAAGGATTAATCATGCATTCCTTACTGCATCTACTGTTCCACTCCCTTGAGTGCTGCTCATTTCATCAAGATCCTAAAGGGGTTTTCCATAGAAAAGCATTTCAGCTGTGCAGTAATTACAATGAGGCACATTAACCATATAGGTAATTTATTTATAAGTGGGATGACATGTGTCAGTAAAAATGGATTGCTTTGCGTTGGCATTATCTTACAGCAAACAGCTCTGCCTCTTGTGTTTTCTATGCTATGCACAGTCTTCAAATCCATTTAAGCTTAAGGACAAGTAACTTACAACATGACGCAATACACACTCTAGCCTAGATTTCAAGTGATCCATGCACAGAGAACAGAATGCTTGATTTCACTCACTTGGTAGTGATGTCTGTGGAATATAAACAAAATTCAAAATGTGCCTAAAACAAACACAGCTAATGCAATAATCAGCCGTACAGTAATGGAGTGCAGTAAATCTGGCTATAGGAAAAATACAGTGCCTCCGGGAATATTATATCTTCCATCAGGTGATCTGAAGTGAACCTGAAAAAGGACTATAATTTAACCCAAGTCCACAATTAAATAAACAGGCATTCAGACGATGCCTCCACCGTGTGTTAACTGCCTTTTGTGTGTGTGTGCTGGTGGCTATATATCGCCCGCTGTCCACTGGGAAGCTTACAGTAGTGTGAAAAAGCTGTCTTGACTGGGAGCCCCGCTAACCCCAAGTCCCACTGAGCTCCACAGGCTGATGGTGCTCAGCCATCCAAAGCTAGCCGGAGAGATAATGGATGGGAATGGATGACAGCTCTCTAAGGAGCCTCTCTTTACTAAGGAGAGACAATAAAGGGAGACTGCAAGCTGAGCAGGATATATTATCTGCAGTTTCCTTTGTTCGAGCGCTGAAAATTTAAAGCAGCACAGTGATTTTGTTTATTTTGCCGAATCAAAAAATAGTTGAATATTGACAGGAGGTATTCGCTCACATGCTATCACAGATCCTTAAGATTATTGATTTGTGTTGTCAAAACAGCTGCATGCCACAGATCAGCTGTAGTAAAGGATGTGCTGAGACTTGTATATCTGTACTGGTCAGTTTCAATTATCATTCTAGTGTCTTACTGCAAAATAACACACTTCACTCCACAGGAGAAATAACATCTAGCAGGGGTGTCAAACTCATGCCATGGAGGGCCGAGACCCTGCAGGTTTTCTCTCCAACCAGTTACAAAAGCAAGTGATTTCACTTATCAGCACTCCTTCAAATTGAAGGGAGGAGCTAATCAATCAAATCACCTGCTTTAGTGACTGGTTGGAGAGAAAACCTGCAGGGTCTCGACCCTCCATGGCACGAGTTTGACACCTGTGATCTAGAGTAAAGTGTAGGACCATTTTTAACCACATTAATATCTTCACAAAACCTGTCGCTTTGGCAAAACCACTAATTGTATAGGAGAGGGACAAGAGCTTTCATATTAAATGAATAAAAAAACTCATGTAATTTGTCAAATCCCCATACAATTGACTGACAGTCCCAAACCAGATCTTGTACTAGCATCAACATCAAATCCAACATCAAATCCAAAGATTTTTCACCAGTAATTTGGTATACTGTACACAGTTGTGCAATAAAACAAAAAGTAGTCTTATTCACTCTTTTACATTGATTATGTATTCACTCTGAACCTGAAAATTATCCTAGACATTACAAGCAATGTCTGAACAGACACAAAACCTAAACCTCTTATTAAGTGCACTGGTACAAGCTTGATTAGCAAATCCTTTTCATCCTATATTCAAATGAGTACACTGCAAAGACATGATATTTAATGTTTAAACTTTATTGTTTTTTGCAAATAATCACTCGTTTTAAATTTGATGCATGCAACATGTTCCAGAAGAGCTGGGACAGGGGCAACAACAGACTGGGAAAGTTGATGAATGCTCAAGAAACACCTGTTATGGAACATTCCACAGGTGAACAGGTTAATTAGAAACAAGTGAGAGTTATGATTGGGCGTCCCTGAAAGGCTCAGTTGTTCACAAGCAAGGATGGGGCACGGTTCACCACTTAGTGAACAACTACATGAGCAAATAGTCCAACAGTCTAAGAACAACATTGTTCAACATATAATTGCAAGGAATTTTGGGATTTTATCATCTACAGTCTATAATATTAAAAGATGCAGAGAAATTCAAAGAAATTTCTGCAAGTAAGTGGCAAGGGCAAAAACCAATCAATGCCTGTGACCTTTGATCCATGAAAAATCAACATCATTCTGTAAAGGAAATTCTTTAAATATCCTTTTTTAACCATTGTCAGTCACTACATCTCCAAATGCAAGTTAAAGCAAAAGCCATATACTGTATATTAACACACAACAGTGGTTTCTCTGAAGTGAAAAATATGACAATGAAGACCCCAGAGTGTTATGCAATGCAGGTCAAATACCGTCTCATCAAAATGAGTGAATATTTGCCAAAAACAACAAAGTCAGGTTGAACATTAAATATCTTGTCTTTTTAGTGTGTTCAATTGTATATGGGTCAAAAAGGATTTGCAAGTCACTTTATTCTGATTTTATTTATCTCCCAACTTCATTGGAATTGCGCTTTGTAAAAGGCAGTAGAAGTAATAACAAGCAGATTTCAGTTCTGTTTAGAGACTGCATGGCAACTCGAGCACCTCTTTCAGTGGATTAGTCCTTAAATCTCAGATTAAGGTGATAATATATATACTACATACTGCATGTTGACACAACAATGACACATCTGCTCTGCTAGACTTGGCGCAGTAATCTCCTTAGTGCCTAGAAAGAGTAGGTTTAGCCAAATTTACTCACAGTTCCAGTATGTAACACAACGCAGCGTCCAAGCTAGTTTTGTACAATAAAACCAGCACAGGTGATCATCTATCATTACACATGCACTCCAGGTGACACTGCCATCTGCTGCTGCTGCCGACTTGCTTTACATATGTACTGTATGTAGATGGAATGGATGGGACATTTGACCACGAAAACATGGAAAAACAACTTATTCTTACTGCACATGCTGCATGTATTACATACTGAGCCGCGGCTATCATTCCGTCAGCTCCTCTTACACTGTACTTTTTTATTATATACAATCCAAATGCATCGTTAAAATGACAAGCAGTGTTTTTAGATTCCTTGCCTCTGTAAATTTTATGTGTGCCAAAGACAGTCAGACACCACTCAAGCATCCATGCCCACAAATCTTTGTCCGCTCCCTGGGGCCCTTTCTGCTACGTCTTCCTCTTAGACGACATGGCAGCGACTGAGAAAATAAATAAACACACACATAAATAAAGAACCCCTTCCTTTTTATGATGCTCTCTCACGTTACCCTCCAGCCATTTCAACAGACATCTGTGCTCTTGTAACAATGTGCCGGTGGCGGTTAAGTAGTGGAGATACAAGTGCAAAGACGACCCAGGTGAAATGCATTTTGTCAAGGCTGGAGGGGAGTAAACTGACATCTAACATAAAATGGGCACTGGATAGAGATTTGTATTAAATGCTTGGCAATCTCAGTCACAGAGGAGTTGTAATTAAACAGTTACAATTAAAAGGTTTGGTTTCACATATCAATTTCTTACAGCTCTGAATTCATCTTTTTATGGAGTTAGATAAAAGCAGAATCAAATTTGAGCAGAAACAAAGCATCACAAATACAAAGAACTCATGAATAATAAGCAGGTCCAAAACACAGAGACTTTGTCTATGCCACGGATGATTGCTAAACTCATTAAAATCATAATACATGTATTCACAAGGGACTTATTGTATAACTGATTATGAAGTCTGAAGTCTGATGGTGTTCGCATCTTCCCGAAATATTAGAAAACAGCTGACGGAATTTTACATGAGGAGTTAAGCTTACAGAATTGTAAGATTAGAAGACACCATTTAAAATGAGTCAGACAGAATTATGTCTGATGCAGTTAAAGTTCTGCCCCAGATTGTTGTAGCAACTTGACACGAATTCTTCTGTCTTCTGCTGTGCTTCCATAAGGTTCCACTCTCAGTTAGAATAACACATATATGAGAACACAGGCAAGGCAAGACCATAATAAGAGAAAGTGAATCAGCGGCACAGAGAGACTAAAGAGCAGAGAAAAACATAGGTCCATCTTTCTTGACAAGTTTGGTGTCTGGGAGGCATATTTTGTCCCAGTTGTCTTCAGTGAGGAAAAAGAAAGGAGGAGGTGGGGGAGTGAAAATAAGGGGAATGAAAGGCTACTACTGGGGCATGACTTCAGTGGCCTGGTTTCACAGCCTCATCCAATCTACACACAGACAGCGTGTCATGCAGAGAGCCAGTAATTGGTGCTAAGAGAAGCCACATAAGGCTAATCAAGGAGCCAGGAGAGTGTATGTTTGGAGGTGTGTGTACATGCCAGTTTCACTGCATCCCCATGAAGAATCAGATTTCACCATTATTAGAGATAAAATCTTTAATAATCAGTGTATGTTTATGGCAGAACTGGGAAAAGCGCTAAAGGTGCTGTGCGTCAGAGACACGAACTGCCACTGCAATATACACCAATCAGTCATAATGACATTATTATCACTAACCGGTGAATGTGTCATAATGTTGTTATATAGTGTTCTAATTGTGTTTGTCAATGAGTGGCTGTATTAGTCAGCATGTGAAGTTCCCTTGAAGTTGTTCCACTGAAAGCAGCAAATTGTCTAAATTAAGTATTAAGGATCTGAGCAACTTTGACAAGGAACAAATTGTGATGGAACACGACTGGGTCATTGCATCCAAACCTAAAGATCTTGTTGGGTGTTGTAGGCTGCAGCAGATAGTAACCCAACAAAAGTGGTCTAGGGATGAACAGCTGGATATAAATCCAATTGAGTATTTGTGAAATGTGTTGGAAAACACTTTGGATTCATGAAGGCCCAAGCTCACAACTTGTGGGATTTGAAATATGTGTCAATATAATGTGTAATGTGTAATGTGCTGCCAGTGGTAGAGCTCATGTCCTGGGTTAGAGCAGTTCCGGCATCTTACATTCACATTTGCTGAATTAGAAACTCTTTTCAACTCTTCTGGTAGTTGCTAGCCTCATCCTCAGCAGTAAAGGGTTGTCAAAATATTCTGTTTGACTGCCTCTCATTTGTTTTAAAACGCACAAACATATGAAAAAAAGCACACAAACCTCAATCTCCAATTATTCCCCCCTTCAGTGAAGAGGCACAGAAATATGAGCAATTGTCACAACGCGGACAAACCCCTCTATTGATTCCTAAGACAACTTCATATTTCAGTTAACACAACAACAATCGATGGTTGCTGTGTACCCTCTGTGAGTATTAATTGCGCAGAGGGCTGAAATTTACCAGATGTGTGAACATGGGGTTCACACTGCAAAGCTGCAGTGTGACTTATTGACCAGTTCTTCCTTTTCCAAGTGCTGCCATTTTAGATTTCAGTGTAATTACAGTCTCGCTGGGCAATCTGTGCCATCGACCACCTCTTTCAAACAAACAAATCTCTCCAGGTCAGGATTGCTGGAGTTGGCGGCTCTAAGCAGCAAGGAGGGTGCATGAAACAGGCTCTGACTGTGAAAGGTTGCAGACAAAGATGCCTGTATCTGAACAAACACCTCTACTTCAAGCAAAAGGGGAAATAAAACCTTGTAAACTGTAGCTGTGATGATTGACGCATTTAATTGCACAACTCAGAGACTGTGGCAATATAGTGTTTGCTTGGCTTTTGTTGTGTAATTTATGAATATCTTACACACAAATGCATGGCTTGCATAATACTTTACGGACAGTGCATATACATATTCACCAGAGAATATGGTGAATTGCTGATTTTGTCATATTTAATCTACATTTCTGACTGTGCTCTCATACCATACCTACGTAAAAATTATTCATGATTTTAAACTGAATAAAATTCCTGAATAAACTAACACTTAAGAGAAGCCAGTAATGATTTCTATTGTGTCTGCGTACCTTTCCTCATGCAGGAGAAACCATGCTAATTAAATAACATAAACATAATTGCTCTTCAGCACAGCAGTGACACATGAGGATAATGGAATAAATCCCTTTTGACAAAGGGATTGCTCTTTTTCCCCATTTCAGAATATTCTCATTAGGAGTGAAAATGGTAAAGGCTGCAGTGAAGTATCCATTATGGTGGCACTGTAACTCATGAGACCAAATGATGATTTATTCTGCCACAGTCAAACTGGATCTGTTTGCTTATCTAGATGGTAAAGACCAACGATCCCAATCTATTGCAATGTGCACACAGTGCATATGAATGTATCTATAAAAATGCTCCACATTTCTCCAGTTAGACTCATTTTACACTGGAAAAAAAAATCTCTCAGCCTCCTCAGCGACAGATCCTTGCAGTGGCATTGAGTGATCTCTGGCTCAGTCGATACAAATGGATCTTTGCAGAGTAGACAGGAGCAGAACACATCTAAAAGTAAAATGCCACCTTGCATCGAAGTAATTTAACAGGCACTATGAGGACCAACAATAGTTAAACATTTTGCTCTTGTCAGTTATTCTTGTTGTCACATCAGAAGGCATAGATGTGAAGCTGCATACAATGACCTATAAATATTGCATGACGTAGAAAATGAATGTTTTCCTGAATGTAATAGAAGAAGAAGGAATGGAACCTATTGCTCGTAGTCACACATTTGCACTATGGATTCTACTTTAAGTCACTAAAACTGACCAATTCAGGTCATTCCGAGACCTGCTGATCCCACAACCATAGCTGCTGTTTTTAAATGTCAGACAGATATCAACCTTTGAATGGCACAGAACTTTCTGCAGCTTAACAATTCAAAATCAGAAGTTTTATTATTTGATCCAAAATCCACCAGCATGAAGTCGAAATATAGCCGATATATAAAAATTTGATGCATTAGGATAAGGATTTTTCGAGATATAGCCAATTATACGAGTGCTGTATTGGTCGATTTTAGCGGGTCTTAAGTTTTTGTCTAATTTCAAATGTCAATATCTCACGAACTACATGGCCTAGGGAACTGAAGTTTTGCATCATGATAAAGCTTTACCTGCTGTCTGAAAACATACCAAAAGATTTGCTACCTATCAAAACCGGTAGGCATCCCAGCCATTCAAAAAGAGCAAAAAAAAAAAAAAAATTTGGGTCACACACTTGACCATGTTTAGGCCTCCTGAGATCATATTTGTATATGTGCTGAAGTTTTAACCTTTTCATAGTGTTATTATATTTAGATAATTTGTACAAAAAACTATTAGACAAATCTATGCAGTGGTTTTTGGGGAACTTCTTCTTCTTTTCCTTTCGGCTGTTCCCTTCAGGGGTCGCCACAGCGAATCATCTGCCTCCATCTCACCCTATC
>JAQQAE010021066.1:0-10545 GCA_029823295.1 Pseudamia nigra | reverse complement strand
CCAGCAAAAAGTGTACATGCAGGTTATGCTGTTATATCGTCCCGACCAATGTTGAGACCAAACCTACGCCCTTGGTTTCAGGCCTACTCACAGCTTTGACTTGCAAGGATCAGAAGAATCCTGTGGCCTGATCAGATGACTGTGAAACAGTCTTCTAAACCCTGAAACAGTACCCGTGTTCTTCACCTGTTCTCAAGAGTCCAGACTTCGACCAGCGATTTCTGGTAGAGGTGGTTGCCTCCGCTGTTGGCCAGGCAGCCTTGGCTCAAGGTGATCCTGGAGAAGAACACCCAATCATGCACCTGAGTCAGAAGCTCCAGCCACGGGAGACCAGGTACTCCACAGTAGTGAAAGAAGGTCTGGCATTAAACGGGCACTGGAAAGTTTGTTATTATTATTATTATTATTATTATTTGCTGGGACGAGAGTTTGGCCTGGAAACGGACCACCAAGCTATCACTTGGATTAACAGCATGAAGGACCACAACAGTCATCTCACTCGATGGTACCTTTCTTTGCAGCCTTTCAAGTTCACTATCCATCACCGTCCTGCCAAGCCAATGTTGTCCCCAATTATCTTTCCAGTTTGCTGCACATTGTCAACCTCTGGGAGAAGGGGGATGGTGTGTACAGTGGGGTGGCTCCGTCACTGACTGCAGGCAGTAGCACACACACTCCACCTGCAATTTCCGCTCATCCCTGGCTCTATGTAACAGCCCATGCAGGCACCACAGACCGTCACTTGTGCATCACTATCGAGCCGCACAAAGGTGTATACCGGCAGTAGACCAGCCTGGGCTGTTCAATATATACAATAAAATCCCTCGCGATAACAAATAGGGATGCACACTTAGTTGGTTCTTTGCACACACACACATACACATGCACACACACACCGCTGTTACTCACCATGTGCATAGGATGCCACCTGGTCACCCTGCTCTCCTATTCATAGGTTAGACTGGCAAAACAGAGCATATTAGTTTCCTGCTTCAAATAAGGGACATTCACGCGGTTTGACAGCAATGCCCAAGTCTGTATGCATCTATAGCGTATACATGGCGCTGCTGCGTAGAACTGGGAATGGGGGGAGAACTGCAGGTGGAGTGTGTGTGCTACTACTTGCCCTGCTCTGTCACAAGCGCACGTTGTACAAGGAAAAGCTGTATGGGATAGTGATGCGGAAGAAGCCTTTTCTGCACACGCGCCACAACGAGAGTCACATTAGCAGCTCTGCTAAGCTAGTAGCACCTCTCGACATGTCTGAGTTACTTGAAACAATGCTGGTCGTAATATCGATTTGGAAACAGTCCGTGATTGTAGAAGCCTGTGTGTGTGATTGAGAGAAAGCACATAAGAAATTCAATTCAGTCTTGTTTTGTTGCAGGGAAGTACGATAAAATGAAGGTTGACTAGCTTTTAACATAACATTAGCGCGACGCTCCTGCTCTCAGTGTATAATCAATGGGTTGAATGTGGAGAATAGTGTGCGTTTGTGTGAAAGTCACATGAAAAACTCTACAGCTCAGACCTACTACAATGACTTGTGAGTCTAGGAGCCATGCACTTCTGGACATATTTATTTTCTATTTGTTTGGTTAAATAAACATGTTTTAGGCATTTAAACAAAGTTAAGTGTTTGTATGATTCAACATTTTTAGGCCAATTTTACACTTTTACTGCATATGAATATCGGCTCCAAATATCGATTATCGGCCTCCTTAGCTACTAATAATTAGTATTGGCCCTGAAAAACCCATATCGGTCGATCACTATTATTTAGTCTTATCAAGCGGTGATATGCATGGTGGTGAAAGAACAGCATTCAAAGAAAAACACTTCTTACACACAGTAAAATTTGGTGGAGGTTCCATCATGCTGTGGGGTTGTGTGGCCAGTGCTGGTAATGGGAATCTTGTTCAAGTTGAGGGTCCCATGGATTCCACTCAATATTAGCAGACTCTTGAGAATAATGTTCAAGAATCAGTCAAAGTTGAACTTACACAAGGGCTGGATATTTCAACAAGACAACAACCCAAGTCACCATTCAAAACCTACTCAGGCATTCATGCAGAGGAACAAACACAATGTTCTGGTATGACCATCCCAGTCCCCAGACCTGAATATCACTGAAAATCTGTGGGATGATTTGAAGTAGGCTGTCCATGCTCAGCAACCATCAAACCCAAGTGAACTGGAGATGATTTGTAAGGATGTAAGGAAGCGCCTAGAGGCTGTTATTTTTGCAAAAGGAGGCTCTACTAAATATTGATGTGATTTTCCTGTTGGGGTGCCCAAATTTATAAACCTGTCGAATTTTGTTTTGATGCATATTGCACATTTTCTGTTCATCCAATAAACTGCATTTCACTGCTAAAATACTACTGTTTCCATCAGTTATTTGATGTATCAAAATGAAATTGCTGATCCAAACACCTACGGACTTAAAAATGAAAATAATAGAAATTGTAAGCGGGGCCTAAACTTCATACCACTGTATATATACACATATAATTATAGTTAATGTGAGATTAAGGATAATTTTCAATGTATCGCTCAGCTCTAATTTCATCACATACTTTGCTGTGGGTGAGGTCATAGATCTTCTGACTGATGTAGCTGATGTCAGGTTTCGGTTCATTATGTGAGGCACGGCGGGCAATGTTGTGGTTGGGTTTAGACAGACGAACAGTGGAACCCTCCAGTCGGACATAGACCGAGTGTGTCAGCGTGGCATGGTAGGTCTCTGGGTCATAGTTGGAAATCTCATTCATCCAACCCTGGATGAAAAACAGATATGAGAGGTATTTAGCATGTGCTTTTTGGATTGATAAAGATAAAGAAAGATAAAGAAAATAAAAATTCAACACTGTGTGTGAGGAACGAGGCCACTGTAAAGACACTGTCTTTCCACGTAACATGTTCCTACTACAACCAGAAAGTGTAGCTTGTCCCTTTATATGAACATCACACTGAAAACAGAGTCTATTTTAATGTTCTTCATTGCAGTAGGCTTTGAAGTTATCTAAATCTACACATGAAGTTAAAATTAGTTTATTTGCTGCTTTGTCACAATATTGTGAAACATTTCAAGTTAAATCTTGAAGTGGTTGTTTACTCTTACCAAAACATAACAGATGCAGCAGTGAAACAATTTTTCTGCCCTCATAAAAACATCTGTGGTCAATTCACAAAAAACATATAAGCCTCTTGTTAATGTATACATTAATTATTTTACCTCATTTTTGGAATTTCAACACAAAGTAAACAGCTCGCAGGCCAACATTGTTGGACATGCATGTTTCCAAGAAGTATTACAGATACACACTTCACCATAAATACATTACTGTACTGAAGTCTTTGCATTTTACAGCATTAAATGTCTACCGTGTTATTCATCTACAGTGGGAAAACACTTTCAGGCCAATTATTGACATGACCTAATAATAAAAGTGAGTCAAATCACCAAAATACAAACCTCACACTCCATTATAAATAACCACCATCAAGTACAGGAAAATGCAGCACAGACTGATGCTGACAGCAAAACCGAGATATCCTGCGAAGTTGTATAATTTGCTTTCAAAACTAAGCTGCCAAATGTATAGGCTTTATTTCTATCATTTAGTTGATGTACATTGAACAATCAAAGGACACTACTTAGAATTTTCTTTAAGAATTTAACTAAATTTGACAAGATGTTTCCATTACAGGAAGACATTAACTTCTTCATCAAAAAAGGGGCAAAACAAACACATAGTGATACTCATCTCCTTGATCACCAGTCAAACAAAGTGGACAATGTTGGGGATTAATATCAAACCTACGTTCTGAAACAGGCAAGTTATGGTTTCAATGTCAGGATTTTGACAAACATTCTTTCAACATAGTCAAATACTAGAGGTTGACCAATTATTGGCGGCGATATTTGGAATTTTGACGTACGTCAGTATCAGTATTTTTTTAATCCGACAGGCTGATATCAAGAAATCAATTGAAAATTGTTTTATTTTGGCTCAGCTGCCCCTCTCCTGCCACTTCTGTCTCCAGCATTGTTCCACCGACGGCGCCATCTGATTGGTTAAACATTCCACAGTATGTGTAAGTGGCAGAGACACCAAAGTGGAAACTGTCCTCTCACACACACGGCGGAGCCGTAAAGTTTTGTCGTGTGGTTCTGCACATGACAAAACACGTGTTTGAGCAAACACATGTCGAAGGTAAATGCAGAAAAACTCTCCCGAAAATGTAATGAACATCCCACTGCTCTATATCCCACAACCTCTTCTAACGTTACAGTGTGCAGCAGAATAACATACGAGTGGAGTAAACATTAGCAGCTCTGCTAAGCTAGTAGCACCTCCCGACATGTCTGTGAATTACTTTAAACAATGCCATTATTAATATCGATGTGGAAACCGTCAGTGATTGTAGAAGCCTGTGTGTGATTGAGAGAGAGCGCATAAGAAATTCAATTCAGTCTTGTTTTGTTGCAGGGAAATACAATGAGATGAAGGCTGACTGGTTTTTAGCATAACATTAGCTCGCTGGTCCTGTTCTCAGTAGACTATGTATTATCAATTAGTTGAATGTATGTCATGTGGAGAATAGTGTGCGTTTGTGTGAAAGTCACATGAAAACCTCTACAGCTCACGGCTACTTCAATAACTTGTGAGTCTAGGATCCGTGCACTTCTGGAGCTATTTATTTTCCATTTGTTTGGTTAAATAAACATGCTTTATGCATTTAAACAAAGTTAAGTGTTTGCATTAGTTAACATTTTTACACTTTTAGTGCAAATGAATAACTGGCTCCGAATATCGGTAATCGGCCTCCGCTACTGAAAACCCATATCGGCTGATCACTATCAAATACTGTACTGTTCAAAAATAAAAATAATTTTAAACAATTTATAACCGGGGTTACTGTCAAAGCTATAACCATTAGTTCAATCAGATCCATTCACTATCCTTGCATCATAATCTGCTCATGTAGTTCTTTAAATTATTAGCAGTTACAGACTTTCAAATATGACTCTGCTTGACAAACAGTATAATTTTTTTCAAGATCTGTCAATAGCTTTTTCCTGCTCCAAATGGGTGATTTATTGACTTATACATGTACTGTTGACCAACCTCGGTTGGTTAGATTTAAAGGCCTCTCCAACATCTTACAGAATCTCACAGAAAACATGACCAAAAAAAAAAAAAAAAAAAAACAAAATATTTCTGACCTTGAAAATTTCTGGTTCCTTGATGTCCAGCTTTGTCCGCATTTTCATATGGTATCTGGAACCGCTGCTAGATGATTGTGGTCCCGTCAACCACACCACAGCGATGGCTAAAAGGAATCCGAGTCCAATCCCAAGAAGCATCCCACCAATATAGCTGGGCCAGGGCAATACAAAATACCCATACACCAGTAATGTAAGGATGGTGAGAGTATAGTGTGGAACATCTGGAGCTGGCTCAATGCTATCAGACTCATCCTCACTGCATGGTTCAGTACTACCACTTACTGGCACCTTAGTTCGACTTGCACTTCCAGTATCATCAGTTTTATCAGCACCATCACCTTCTGTGTCTGTGCATGTGTCAAAGTCCTCACTATACAAAATGCAAAAGTCCTCATCTTCCTGTTTCGCAAGAGCAGACATAGAGCATGTCTCCAATGACATGGAAAGTGATGATTTGTTAGAACTTTTAGGGTCAATAGAGAGTGAAACTGGTGATTCGACAAGACCAGAGGCTCTGGTGTTAGGGCTCTCAGCTTCCCATTCCCCACATTCCTCCTCTTTGATGCAGTAATTGTTGTTGCTTTCCAGGTGACCATTGGTAGAAGTGAGGTGGGAGAGTTCTGAGGCACTAGAGGAGAGAGCTTTGGGACGATGAATGCTGCTGCCTGTGCTGCTGTTCTTTTCATCCATGATTTTACAGAGTAGCTGAAGCGGTTCATGGATGACCTCAGAAAGACGGCGTTTAGTGTCCTCAATTCGTGCCTCCACTTCGGAGACTTTGAAGAAGCTGCGGTTGTCTGGTGATGTTAGAGGAGAACAAGGGGCTGTTTTAGAATCACCCAATGATGGTGCAGCAGCTGCCGGCAAACGAGACTGTGCAAATTGCTTGAAGAGTTGCAAGTTAAGGCGAGATTCGGGAACACGGTGGGTGGTAGAGGAGGATGGTGAGTCCTGGGATGTATCTGAAGACAAGGATTTGACGAGAGACTTCATGATATGCCGGCGTCTTAATGAAGAAGCAGCAACAGAGGTAGCACCATCTTTAGACTCAACATCTGAGGAGAAAGACTTCACCAAGCTGAGAAAGGGTTTGTCAGTGGAAGGAAAGCTCAAAGATTTAGTTGGAGAGGAACTGGTACTTGGGCCTTTTTGCTCAGTGATACGTGATGACGGCCTGAGAGTGGGAGAACTACGAGTGTCCTGTCGAGGTACTGGAGAAAATCTAGATGACTCAGAAATGACCTCAACCTCTGTTTCAGAGTCCGGTGACACACCTTCAAACATCTCCTCGCTTGCCTCCATGGCAGTCACAATATTTGAGTCCTCCAGAGTTGCTGAGGTTGTTGAGAGATTTGTCATGTAAAATTCTTCTTCCTCCTCCTCTTCCTCCTTCCCAAGAGCTGAGAAGTGGATGGTGATGTTTTCTTTTGACAGTGATCGCTGGACTTGGAGCTTGGGGGCCACAATGGGTGGCTGTTTGTTTGTTGACTGTGCGCTTTCTGCATGGCTAGGATGTTGGCTAGTCATTGCAGTACTCCCACTAAGAAACAGTCTGAAAAAAAGGAAAAGGGAAAAATTCAGTATATATTGAGACAACTGTGACTGAACAGTCCTTAATCTTAGAAACGTTAACAAATATTACATGGTATAACATTAGAAATAACGTCTACTAAAACCTGTTTTACACATCTTGGAATGTTGTATTCCATTTCTGCAATCAAATGCCCCAATATTATGTGCATATTTTAATTTCATTTTGCTCTCCAATATTCTAGCTGCTATTATGTTGATATAAATGGTCAATATGCTCTCCACCTGCTGCACAAACATCAAGACGATAGTTGAATTTGTCCCAAACATCCCTCAGAGTGTCTTTGTCTGCTCCAGTCACCGCTGCTGTGATTCTGTTTTTGACGTCAACCAGATTAGTCGCTAATGGTGGCATAAAAACAGTGTTTGCTGCATCGCCCCAAGAAAAAGTCATGGGGTGTAATGTCTGGGGATCTTGGAGGCAAAGAGTGTAGTGCCAAGTCATTGGGTCCTATGCGGCCAATTGGGAGCGGCACTTTGTGGTAATTTTTTAAAAAAGTTCTATGCCTTGCCCTTCCATGTGGTAAGCATTTCATTCACGGGTGGGTTGTGGTTGCAGAGATATGGGGATTTCAAATCGGGTCCATCTTTTCAAAATACCCTGTATATTAATTCCAAAACTACAATGGATTTATCTCAAAGGCATCTATTTTAAATTGCATCAGGCTATTACTTTGTTAACATGTTAACACCTGGCCATATATTTTGAGGAACTGTTCAATGCGTTTCCCGATGCCAGTGCAGAGAATTTGGCATTCTCATTTGGATGGCAAGCCCAGCATCAAAACTAGAAGAAAACATGCCACAGATACAAGCCTATATGAAGGCCAGAAATGTTACGTAAATTACTTCCAGTAAACAATGTGTATATGTGCAGGTGATTGTGTGGGTTCTCACAATTTCAGTGTTCTTTATTATATTTCAACCAGTTGGTAAATTTCAACATTTGATTTAGCGGGAAATACATTCACAAGTGATCATAATACACCACGAACACCTCCAACAAAGCATGCTAAAATATTCAGTGAAATCAAGGATCTCAATCAAGAACAACGGGTGGTGAACATGCCTGGAACAAGAATCAGGACACACAACACAATGTACTCTAAACACACTGGAAACAAACACACCACATTTTTGACTGACATTTGCACAAATTTACTGTTGAAGACATCAAGGATAGTGTCTGTAACAGTCACACTTATATTTAACAACCAAGATGTTTCCATGATCCCAGCAGTTGTTTGCTTAATTATGCACTTTTACCATGTACTAAAACTAAAGTGTCACACAGTTCACAGAGGCACATGTCCACAGGTATTAGACAACTCTCCAAGTAAGGCAAAGCGAATGGAGGGATGCAACTTTACATTGTTACATAAGAAACTGAAGAGAGACTAGACTTAAGTGTGTTTGTTCTGCATGCTTATGGGGGTGTATCCCTGACAAAAGTCATAGCTTTATGTTGTTAAAGGTGAACTTATTAAGAAAAATACCTGAATTAAAATGTGGCAGAAATCTGTCAATAAAACCTTGAGATAAAGTGACCTTTCACCATCAACTGTAGACAACATCACCATCTGAAATGTACATGTAAGGCTAAGGTGGGCTCTTGACCTGAAATACATGCTTGACATTTGAAGTCAGAGGACCAGCCATACATTTATTCTGCTCTTTACTGCATACCTATGATCTTACAGAGGAAAGGAATCCATTCTTAAGCTGTGCTTTTATTTTCCCACTGCCTCTCTTTCTGCAGAACCATATACAGTATTATAAAAGCAATCTTTATATTAAGATTGTCTGGTAGTTACAATAGAAGTATGTTCATGTCTTTTTGACATTTGTCTTGGCATCCCCGTTCCTTGTCTGGGTATCAGAGGTGGCCTGAGGACATGTTGGCTCAGTCATATACAGACTCCACTTGGCCACTCAGTGTCACACGGGTCACGGGTGAGCTTGCTAAGCCACCTGGCAATCTGCCCACCGCCTCTGTCCCTCACTAGGCAGCCCTAGGTCAGGAGCAACACAATGCGGCTATTCTATTGGCTCACCAGTTGGACATGGGTTTCATTTGAACACACACATCTCTTAACGGGCCCAGCAACATTTGCTAACAGTAAATTTAGAATAGTGATAAAGTGGGTAAGTGTGATTGTGTGCTTGGACTGAGAGTTCTATGTGAGCACTATTAAAATGGAGCAAACACACCAATAGACTGTACATGTGTATGCATCCAGGCATCCATCCAAGTGTATCGACTGTATGTATACACTGTACTGTCCCCTGTGCCTTCTTCACCACAGACATTTCCAGGGCCAGCAAGTAGACTTGGATGACTGTGCAGAATAAAATCTTGCCACTGATGCTAATGAACATAATTAAGGAAGCCACCCACCCTCATTAAGCCTCATGATTTTGCACTGATAAAGGACATGTTCACAGCTCATGTTTTTGGTGTTCAGCCCACACTGGTAATAAGAAAAGACTGGCAGAATTACTGCACAGATCAATGATAGCTACTGAATGCACACAAATGTAGCAGACATATGGTAAATAATCTGATACATATTCTTTCCTTCAAAACCAGAGAATGGCTGTAACCCATACACAGCATACAGTGGATGTTACAGATGCACCTCATACTTTCAGATTTTAAAAGCAAGACATCTTCCTATCATGACAGATTGCAATATAGTTGACACTCCCTGCCCCCTCCATGTTGTTCAGCAAGATTTTAGCTGAACTAAAAAAAAAAAAAAAAAACATGATTGGTAATTACTAAAATCATTTTTTATGTTTCTGTAATGGTTAATCCACCAGTATGTACAAGGTCTTTAATCAAGGAAACCACCAGATCTAACTAAACTGCTTATATTTTAGCATAACATTTAATGCTAAAATATAATTACTGAATTACTGTTGTCATCCATACATTTTTGAATTTAGTGCTTCATATAAAACATAATAATAATAATAATAACAATAATAATAATAGTAATCACATTATTACTTTGTGATTAATTTGCCAAATTAAAGTTATTTGCTTGCATTCCTGGACAGAGACATTCGTTTTACTGGCTGAAGGTTATGCTTTTCAGAGAACTCCAGTGTGCCAGCTCCAACTTAAAAAAAAAAAAAAAAAAAAAAGTACTTCTAATCCCTTGCAGGAAATTCAATCATTCATAAATTTGGGTATAATCATGCAAATCAAGTTTGAAATTCCTTACTCCTGTTCAAAATGGTAAGACATCAACATTAAAGCACTTCCATAGCATTATGTAAAGCCTTGCAAGCAAAGCTACTTCCAACATCCTTTGTGTAAATAAAGGAAGGACAGACTAAAAGACAACAGTGGATACAGTCTACACAAGCAGAGTGCTGCAAGGACACAAAATGTTCCCCTTTTTTCAGGCCAGGATTGGAAGAAATTGTTCCACTTGGCTTCCCAACTGTAATGTTGCAACTAAAGAGCAACTATGAGAGCAGACTGACCTAATCTACTGACCCTGTGTACTCTGTGTACTTTTTGATGAAAAGACCCATGATCCACTGTTGTAAAGACATCAAAAACATGTCACGCCTCACTTGCTATCCTATCACTCCATATGTAAAATCTCTTGGGAGTGCTGAATGCTCATCTGTACCGTATTTTCCGCACTATAAGGCGCACCTAAACGCCGTCTATTTTGTCCAAATATGACACTGCGCCTTATAAT
>JAQQAE010021065.1:0-10545 GCA_029823295.1 Pseudamia nigra | reverse complement strand
CCAGATTAAATCATCCAACGGGCCGGGTCCGGCCCGCGGGCCGTATGTTTGACACCCCTGTGTTAGACAATGGGGTACTGTTCAGAGGTCTCCACAAATCCCTGACTCCCATAGAGTTACACTGAACCTCTCTAAATAAATACATTTTTGTCATGAGTCATTATGATCTCAAACATTTTATTTGGGCCCTCTAACAAGTGAGGGCCCAAATAAAATGTCCACCTTTAACTTTTTGCCGTATTAAGATATTACAGCAAATAATCTGACAGATCTCTGCTGTGCTGGGGTTTGATTGACATGTCACTATGGTATCAGTGGACTCAAACCAAGTGGGACCTTCATATCTTCTATTAACTCCACAGAGCATAGTTTTCCCTGAGAGATGCTTGACTGCAGTCATGGTTAAGTCCTTCCACTACCAACACTATAATATGACTTTGTTTGACAATGCTTGGTGAAGTTTTACCACATCAGTAAGCTGGTGGTTAGCATTAGCTTACCCATAAGATCCCTGGCATACTACGCTCCTGTAGCTCTGCCCCCTTTCATCCAAATATAATCACATCCTGTTTTTGGCTCCAAAATGTCATCCGGGAAGTGACAACCCAATTGGCCTCAAATTGGCCATTCAGAAACAAATGGGTGACATCACACTGATTTGTCCACAAAAATATACATTATCACTATATATACACTATTGTGAAAATAGACCAGAGTCAGATGCTGCTGCAGCAGAAGCAATGCAATGCATATTTTAATACAATTTTATCAGTTATCAGTAAAACAAAACTCCGACCGAATCCATATTACTACAGCATGTCCATTTGTGGTCACGATAGCAGCTGATTACCTACTCTCCCACCCATTCATGTTTATGACCAGGGAATAACTAAAAACAATACTATGATTAGGAATGATTCATGTAAGACAGGTACAGTGAACACATACAAAGTAGGTACCATCCGGTCTATAAAATGCACCTGAATGTAAGCCACGCCCCCTAAATTTAAGGAAAAAAACGATTTTTGTACATACATAAGCTGCATCTGACTATAAGCCACTAATTTTCACACAGAAAAATGTTAAACAGAATGTTTTTTTCAACTTTTAAGTAAATAAAAGTTATTTTTCCAAACAGTACCTGTGGCACGGCTGCCTTTTCTCATGGCTGATTGTTTTCAGAGTGACGGACGATTCACCTTTCTTGTTAACAGTCCTAGTGAGAGGCAGGTCAGATGTGAAAGGTACTTCGTACATATTTATGATGTCGTCTGGTCCCATGAGTAAATTTGCCGAAGTTTGTTACTTTTTCCTTGTAATTGGGAGGGAGATGCTGACACAAGTTGTCCGTGCCCTGACAGACAGGTCTTTTTGTGTCTTGTGTTTTAGACCAAGATAGTCCACCTCTAAAGTCTTCTATCTTCTTTTGGATGGTGATTATTTTTGCTTTCAGTCGGATCTACCTGGTGGAAACACCTAGATCATCTGCTCTCTCTGTGTTCACCCAGTCTTCAAGTTTGTCAATTTACTTGTCATACCTCTGAAAGATTTTGTCGTCTTTTTGCATTGAGTCATGCTGCTGTTGTTTGTTCCAGTAAAGACACAATTGCATGTACGGTAGCTGCAGTAGTTTTAACCAGATACCATAGCATATAGCACTTCCTTGCACAACGTGCTGCGGGCTGCACATGTGTATAACACCTACCCAGAGGGCACCTCCACCAGACACAGAGCGGGGGGGACCCCGTAACAGCCATGTCACCATGGATTCATCGATGCCTAGCTTCTCCCCCCTCAATGTATCCAACAATGGTACCCCCCAAGTGGGTGCTGTGTGCATGCGCAGCCCACACTGTGGGTCCCACAGTATGTTCTAGGGAAGCGCAGAATGCTAATTAACGAGCGTCATGCCGCTAGCCAGGAAAAAGTCATAGATTGGCAGCAGCAGCTTTTAAGCTGTGGGGTCCAAACAGCACGGAAAAAAGTATTGTCTTATCCACCAGTGAAAGGTACTTGTGATCAACATGGTGATGACTGTCAGCCATCACAACATTATGAAGTTAATTTAAACTAGTAAGTCAAGGATTTTTATAAAGGTTACCAGGGGAAAAGCAGACAATTACTGTACCAGCTAATGGAAACCGTAGTACACAACAAAATATTTAATTTCCATAATACAATTATCTGCCATTATAGGATGCATTTGCCCAGTACACAAAACAACCCTTCTTTAAAAGGTGGCTGAATAGAGAATAAGTCTGATTTTGTGTGACTGGATGTGTGCATGTGTGGAGCAGTGACTGTTTTAAGTCCCATTAGGTGGATGGATCTCTAGACAAATGACTATTATCCTAATTAGTACTAATTATGTCTGCTTCCAATTAACCACACAACTGGCGGTAACTTCTCTTGCTGTCTTTCCATCTCCCGTCCTCCTTGTCTTCCTCTCAGTCAGAGGAACACACCTCCTTTTACCCTTCCAGCTGCTAAGCTAAAAAAGAAACAGGTGCACAACAGGGCCAGCAATTTTCACATTTTGATAATAAGGCATCATTTTCTCATTCGGGTTTCTATTACTGTTCAAAGTTGAAATGAAAGAGAAGGAACAGGAAAACTATGCTGAGACCCATGTGCTGTTGTGGATAGAAAAGATATTACATTAAACAGACATAGTTAATTTTTTTTAATTTACTTTAACTAACTGGATAATGTGTAACGTGAACAGCTGAAAGACAGCAAAGAAGTACATTACAGTATAAAAATAAATATGAAACTGTTCATGAAGCTAACCTTTAAAAACATACTATTCTAGGTAAAAATCTTAAAATATATCATTTCAGTTGAGAAGTTTAATGTTAGCCACTGACAGCTACACATACCAGTAGTTTACGTTGACCTGGATGACAGACCTTCCACAGGCATGGTGTGTCTGTATTTTGTAATGCCACCAATGTTTATGATGAATCTTTGCAGACTATCAGCAACACAAATGTTACATTAGGCCACTGTAAAGTAAATGATTTTATGTAAAATGCTATGCTGCTCTTGATTAAATAAAAGTTAAGAGGACTGAAAATAATTTAAAAAGTAGATTTCCATCACTTCAACTAAATGCACATTTAATTTCTTGATGGAAACCCCTCAAATTTCAAAAAACTTTGAAATCAAAAACTTTGTTGTGTAAAGGAAGTGGAGAAGGCCTCTGTACTGAAAAAAAGCAAATGTGCATGAGCTGATGGAAACAAACCAAATAAATGCAAAAACTGCAGAAATTACATCAGCCACTTGCATCAGCAGCAGCTATGCTAAGCTAATAGCTACATTAATGCTAGTATAACATGATCACATCCATGTAAGCCCATAGTGATGCTACAATAACATGTTACAGAGCACACTGCTGAAGGGTAAAACTTCCACAGTTTCATAAGAACGGTTGGCAGATAGCTTTAGAACTCTTCTAATTTTTACTCAGAAAGATTATTTTTTTTAATGGCGTCATGTCCGTACACTAGTACTGGACTTAAAATGTAGCATCTGTTTGCCGTGGTTAAGCACCTCCCAAGATTCTTTTATCAAATTTCTGAATTTTCTGCCAGTGGTTGCAGAGGATGAACTCATAAAGACGGTTTTAACAATGCATACTGTCAGAGGAATTGATTCTGAAAGGAACTGAATGACTGCAGTTGTACAATGCCGATGGCTGCAGGTGTTCGACCAACTAGCAAACCTGGCATGTCACGGGTTATCTCGAACATTAATGAAAGGATCTGGAGTTCACTGCATTAGCAAGCAGATTTGTTTCATAATTTATATCATGTTCAAGCTAAATAATGCGATGATATCAGCCAAATGTATTAAAAAATGCAGAGCTGTACTATATGTAATTATCTAATTTCCTTCAAGGAGAATGTCCTATTGCCTCATTTTACTTACATAATCTATAAAAATGCAAAAATACAGTGTCAGGACTTCTTTCAAATAGAATTGTAGCAGTGCTAAAAACAACTCCTACCCACCTCTACTGCATGGTACATACTGTATAATCATAAACTGTAACACATTTTCAGCATCATTTTAAACCACAGCGTAAACCAGAAATGCACTACATTTTCAGTATTGCAAAAAAACATATTTAAAATGTCATCACCATCACATATACAGCTTTAAAGAAAATGTGTCTGCCATTATCAACACAAAAACAACCACGTCTTAAAACCAAGGTTTTTAACTGACAGAGTTGTCACTATAGTGATGGCAAATCAATATAACGCAAACAAATGGGTCTGCCTGCAAGCATAAAGTCATCCACATTTTTCTCAAGCAAACATTTAAGTACACACATTACTGTCAAGGATGTATTAATGTGTACAAAAGCCTACAGCTACATTGTCACTCAATGTATTACTCAGACTGACCTGTTGCTTCTACAAAGGCCAAGCATGAAAACGGAAATAGTTATGTCTGTGTGTCTGAAACTCTGTGACAATTTGGAAGAACAAACTCTGAGGACAGGTAAATAGAAATGAGCAGAAGTGGATGCAGCTCAGCAGCTGGAACACCAACAAAAGGAGCAAACTAAATGCATACCGGGTTCCTTGTTTGAAATGATCATTTTTGCTCCTGTATTTGTAATAGCAGGGAGGAAATCCAGGCTCAATTTCATGCTGTGCCACCAAACACAACCTCAGCTGCAACTTCACCCAATTTGCAAAGGTGGGTTTGTTTGTTTGTTTGAAACCATGAAATTGCCAAAGAGTCCAGAATGGACAGCTGACATAAATGTATGCGCAACTTTTAGTTTTGCAACAGTACAAAATTTAAAGGCATATTCTGTTTATGTGTGTGGGGGCAATGAGCATGAGGAAATGTACCATATGTGTGCCCTTGTGAGAGCCTGTGTATTATGCATTATATTATGTTCTACTTATTCACTGAGCCAAGACAATAACAATTACCACATATCACCAGTATAAACACAGCACTAGATCTGGGCTGGTGTTAGTGTGTATTGTTGTTTTAACTGAGAACATTCTTGGAACCAGCTTGAGTGTTTGTGAGCTAAATTGAGCATCATTCACTTTATTACATCAAGAACATGTCATAATAACAATAAAGGTGGTCTATGGTGGACGACATTATCAGCATCTCTCCCAAGTTGTGTATCAGACTAAAATACAAAATGTGCAGTCATGCTGGATGCCATGACTGTAGCAGTACATGTGTGTCAACCAGGGGGAGATTTGGTAACTACCTCTAATAAAGTTAAGTTTCTGGATTGAAATAAGTTAGTTTTACTGAGTTTTTGTTTGGAGTCCACAGAAAAAGTGAAACTGGAATTATGATGGCTATTTTAAGACATTTCTTCACTGAATATGCAGAACAACTACTGTATCATGGTGCATACCCAAAGACTGTATGAAAGAAGTGGATGTAGCCACTGTGATGTTCCCAATTAGTTCATAGATGGCTGTTCCAAAGCCTTGAGCATTTGTCATCACTGAAGGAGCTGAGAAAGACAGAACTTACCAGACTACAACAGAGCTGCCTGTCCAGAAAAACACATCTTACTCTATACATAGAAGCTCCAGACGTCTGACTAAGAAGACAACCGAGTTGTCAATCAAAGCCTGCATGAATAGCACCTGTTATTCAAAGCAGACATACCCTGAATTATGACTAACTTTAAACATTAACACAATATACAATATAAATGTGTCTATATGCCCCAAAACTGTTTTAATACCAAGGTGTAAATAGCAATCTATTTCTCCTTTAAAGGTGGTGATTTTAAATTGGGACCCTATGGTGGTTGACTCAAGTGAAAATTAGAGGAACTACGACCAGTGGCCACTTTATTACACCTGTTCAATTGCTTGGTAATACAAATAGCTAATTAGCCAATTGCATAGCAACAACTCAACGCATTTAGACATGTAAACATGGTCAAGATGATTTGTTGAAGTTCAAACCAAGCATCAGAATGAGAAAGAAAGTTGATTTAAGTGACTTTGAACATGCCTTGGTTTTTGACACCAGAGTGGCTGGTCTGAGTGTGTCACAAAAAGCTGATCAACTGGAATTTTCACAAACAACCATCTCTAGTGTTTACAGAGAGTGAGGACTGGATGCCTGGGAAAAAATACCTTGTTGTCAAAGGAAAATGGTCAGACTGGTTCGAGATGATAGAAACGGAACAGTCACAAATAGCCACTTGTTACGACCAATGTATTCAACACACAACATACACCCTTGAAGCAGATGTCTGTGAAGATTTTCAGTCATCCAGGTGATGGTATCCAAGGCATGTGGTTTTACTTCTGTCGACTGGACTGGAAATTTGGTTTGAAGACATTTCACTACCTATCCATGAAGCTTCTTCAGTTCGAAGTAAACTCATGCAGGCAACCAGAATTTATACTCTGTGGCTCAGGATTCCACCCTTTCATTCCAAAAAAGGTGTTAGTTTCACCGTGGCCTGGGTCGTTACAGAGTCGTTAGGGTCCCTGTCCCTGCTCCTCAAGAGAGGGCAGAAAGAAATAAGAGGAGCACATCAAGAAGGCCTTTGTGAAAGCAGCCAAAAGAAACATGAGGCAGACGGAGGATACAGGAAAAGACCTGAAGAAGAGGAGGAATGTGGTCATCCCATAAGTGGTTGGGGTGTCTGAAAAACTGAGGAGAATTTTCAACAAACACCACATCCCTGTACATTTCAAACCTGGTAACACCTTAAGTCAGAAGCTGGTCCATCCTAAGGACAAAAACCCAGACACGAGGTGGACAATGTAGTTAATGCAGTCTGATGCAGTGAAGAATGCTCAGAACTGTACATTGGGGAAACCCTACAACCGCTTCACACGTGAATGGCCCAACACAGGAGAGCCACATCCTCAGGACAGGATTCTGCAGTTTACCTGCATCTCAAGGACAAAAAACACTCTTTTGATGAATAGAATGTCCAGATCTTGGCCAGGGAAGATAGGTGGTTTGAGTGAGGAGTGAAAGAAGCCATTTTTGTGAACAGGAAAAGACCCTCTCTGAATAGAGGGGGAGGCCTCAGACACCACCTTTCACCCATTTTCTGTTTGGTGCTGGAAACTCTTCCCAACCAAACTGCAGCAAACTTCCTAGGTCACTCACACCCCTCCTTCTGTCACCATCCACAGAGTGAAACTGTCAACGACTCTCCCCCCACACCCCACATACCTTGAAGCAGGTGGCCTACAGCAGCATAAGATCACACCAGGAAAACTCCTGTCAGCTAAGAGCAGGAAAACAAGATGGCAACTGGTAGATGCTCAAAAAAACTGGACAACAGACAATTGGAAAAACGTCACCTGGTTCTGCTGAGACATTCACATGGTAGGTTTGGAATCTGGTATAAACACAAACGCCAAGATCCATCCTGCCTTGTAACAACGGTTCAGGCTCGTGGTGTAATGGTGTGGGGGTGTTTTCTTGCCACACTTTGGACCCCTTAGGACAAAGTATGCAAAACATAGTTACTGACCATGTCCATCCCTTTATGACCACATTGTACACATCTTCTGATGGCTTGCAGCAGGATCATGCACAATGTCACAAAGGTCAAAATCATCTCAAACTGGTTTACTGAACATGACAATGAGTTCACTGTACTCCAATTACATGCACAGACACCAGATCTCAATCCAACTGAGCACCTTTGGGATGTGATGGAATGCAAGATTGGTGTCATGGATGTGCGGCCGACAAATCAGGTCAATATGGACCAAAATCTCTGATGAATGGTTCCAGTACCCTATTGAAACTACGCCATAAGGAATTAAGACAGTTCTGAAGACAAAAAGAGATTCAAACCAGTGTGGTGCCAAGGTATGTTTCCCCGACTGAATTTGTATGCTCTTTCTCTAGACAATAGAGTAGAGGAGGAGTAGGAGTAATTGCATATACAGTACTTCAGTGTGTACCCAATAATCTGGATAAGTTTGAAGAGTTGTCTTTCCTACCAAGAGTTATAAACTTTTTTTATCAGGCTGTTTTTCTATCTGCCAAAATATGTAGCCCCTTTCAGGACACTCCCAGAGTTACCATCAAAAGTTTTTTTTAGAAAATGCTTCAGAGTACTGTATACCTAGTAGAAGATAGAAGTATTCAAGATAGAAGTGTTCTCAACAAATTTTTCACACCATGATATTGTTGAGTACAGTTTAATCGGAGTAGTCTTCCAATGTAGCTTTCTTTCACAGGATACAGCGCAACAGCAAAACAAAAATCACCTATTAATCTGTGTCGCTTGCAAAACAATACAACAACCTTTTTCCCATCAGAATGATCATTTTACTGCAGTACATAAATATCAGTTCCTATCAAGTAGCTCACTCCTCTATGCCGCGCTAAATATCTTGCAAGGTATTCCTAATAAAGTGGCCCGTGAGTGGATAAATTCTGGCACTTCTTTGTTTCTGAACCCGGGGAATTGCCACTTGGATGTACTAGATTGATTGGTCGGGCTCTAACTCTACTAACTGTTCCCTGATTTAAGCAGTTACTGGTTTTAGGCCATCAAACCACTCAGTTTTCCTGTGTCACTCAGTTTTCGTGGGGAACAATGGTTCTTTGGGTTCAATGCAGAAATGCTGTTTCAGGGTTTGACTAAGAGCTGAGGAAAGACTGTACGATGAGAGAAATCACTACAAGAGAAGGATGGTATGCTCAGCTACTTCATCCATTTACCACAGGAACTGTGCTGTACATTTGTTTAGGCCTTGACATAACAGCTCAAATCCCAGAACTCTAAGAACACATGAGCTTCAAGGTCAGAGCATGCAATTTTCTATGAGCGAGAGCTGCTACAATTTAGCCTTTATTTGTCTTAGACACAAACAGTGTGCGTGACCTTCTCTTTATTGATCTAGAGCTCTGATCTTGAGGATGTCATGTTGCAGCTCAGATATAAACTAGCCATTCAGAACTCTTTCGGCTGTCTACTGGGAGACACCAGAAAAATATGAAAAGATAAAAACAGTGTGGTGAAATGTGAGCAGTTATGGTCCTTCACAGTCTCTTTGAGTGTAATATTTGGGCTAAAGCCCACACTTTTCCAATTTTGATTTGCTTTATGGTCACCTCTGTATTTTCTTTTGCCTCCTGTGGTAATCACCTGCCTGCCTCTTGTGTCAAACCCAAATCATCATCAGTCACTCCTCACTGCACTTACTCAGTCTTTTACTCATTCCCCCCTTTGCTTTCCATTAGTCTGTTTTGTCGATAGGTTAAAAACTAATTCCAGTGACAGATGTGGGCGTGAGTGTGTGTGTGGGGGTATGGGTATGTGCATCTACGCATGTGTGTACAATCTGGTCAGTGATGGATGTGTGTGTGGCAGGTAATTAAAAGTATGATTAGTGGATAATTAAAAGAGGTCTCTGTCTTTAGAATATTTAACGACTTTAGACAGAGGACACGCTCGCGCACGCGCACATGCACATACAAGATGGCAGGTGGGAGCGTGTTGGTTCAGACTGTAATGGATGAGTAATGATTTCTGAAATGATATAGGGTACATGCCAGCACACAAAGTGCAGAGCAAGAGAAGATGAAGAGAGGCGGGGAAGAAGTGGAAAAGAGCAGATAAGATATAGACAAAAGACACCGCAGGTTTCACAGATCCATGTCCGTAGAATTAATCACCATCAGCATGAGCTACACAAGCTGGACAAAAAAAAAAATCACACATGCAAGCACACACTTTCACACTCTCTGCATCTCCAAGTGATCAGTTGAGACACAAACAGCTGCTCTGTGGCAGACAGAAATAGATGAGCAGAGAATCACTCAACTCAGACACACACACACACACACACCCCCACACACACACACACACACACACACACACACAGTCCCACGAGTGAAAAGGAAAAAGGTTTGCTTAAATACAAACACACAAGGTTAAAGGCTAAAGGGAAAACATGCTGAGGTATCATGTTAAGTTGTGACATCATTGACTGTTCCCAGGGTCTGAGATGTTAAGCATTGCCCACTTTCTTTCCCTTAACCTCACTTCAAAAAAGAAGCATTATAGTCAATTTAACATATAACTTATTTTCATCCCATTCAAATTTGGCCATCATTTACACACATACGATGGTTGTCACTTGAAAAGACAATTCTACAAGTCATGAATGTTGCAATTTGTCACAAAAAGCAGTAAAAAATGAAACAGCTTGGCCAAAGTTGTTTTTCCATTTCAAACTAGAAAGCAAAGAGAGAGTGCAGACCTTTGCCAAGGCAGCTCAGTTTCTCTTCACAGTGGCATATAGCAACGAAAACAAATAATAAATGTATGCAAATTGTCAGTTTTGAAAAAATAATATTTCCATTATGGTGATTTTCTTCTGGGTCTAGCTATGTAAATGCTGGATAGGTCAAATTTGTGGGTACCGTCATTTCCGCACTATAAGGCGCACCTAAACGGCACACCTAAACGGCACACCTAAACGGCGTCAATTTTGTCCAAATATGACAGTGCGCCTTATAATCCGGTGCGCCTTATATATGGACTAATAT
>JAQQAE010021064.1:0-10545 GCA_029823295.1 Pseudamia nigra | reverse complement strand
ACTTTTCATTGTGTCAAAGTGTCATTTCTTCAGTGTTGTCCCATGAAAAGATATAACTAAATATCTGCAGAAATGTGTGTGTGTGTGGGGGGGTGTACTCACTTTTGTGAGATACTGTATGTGAGTGAATGGATGAATGGAAAGCAGTGTAATGTACTTTGAGTGTCGTAGGGTAGAAAGGTGCTATATAGTGTAAGTGTAAGACCATTTTCCAGAACATATACAGGTAAAATCCCTATTCAAATCTAGCAGTTTAAGTCTGTGTGTCTGTAATGTATATAAACAGGCACTATGGTATTCATCAGAATTAATTTTTGATGCATTTAATGACTCCATCTCGATCAGTCACTGTAACAACCTGATGTTGCAGCTGAGTTGAAATGACAGTGGCTTTCTGATGTACTGTATGTACGTAGGTTTCATCTGCAGGAGGATATGTCTGTGAACATCTATTTATAATGAGGAGGAGACACTGCCTGTACTACAGTATGCGTGCAAGAGTAAACAAATGTGATGAGGTTTACATGTAACACCACAGTATAATGGTATTAAATATTGATTAAGTGTTAATACAACATCCCTCTAAGGCTGGGTTTAATACCACAGCCCCATAAAACCTGCAGTCAGCACTTTCATGGGAGGCCCTACATAGTCTTCTCCAACTCATCAGGTGTGAATAATGCCTGCCTTTCTCAACCACGCCTGAACTTAGAGCTCATTACGTTCCCATTGCCGGGGTCACAGCTGCGTAAATCTCTGTGACTCACCGACTTCCATGAACCTGCCCTTTGTGTTACTTTAAAAGTCAGCCTTATCATTCCTTTGTTAGCAGTCAACCCAGGTTTAACCTCTGAGGAATATCTCCCCCCTTGTCAAGAGAAAGTGTTATTTGCTTCTGCAGGACAGTGAAATAGAAAGCTGGAAGTGCTGTTGGATTAACACCACAGGGTATGAAATGGCACTTCCACCGCTGAAAATAAGTTTTTTCCTATGGATGAAAAACACTCTGAGGTGACATGAGTACCAAAAATATTTACAGTGTAGTAGAAAAGTATGTCTAAGCCATGTAATAAACAAACAAAACAAACAGTTTATCTCATGGGCATAAGTCAGATGCAAATATTCAGCGAAACATGTGAGAGATGCAAAATACCCTCAGACAACCTTAATCTGCAGGGCAATCTCCAGTGCAGGGCATTAACTCATAAAAAAAACTAAAATAATAAAAACTGGGGAAAAGAAGCAAAAGCAAAATACAGCGAGGTGAACTGATCATCTTTACTTACAATGCCAACACTCTGATTTTGATTTCGTATTTACGAGCCTCCATGATAAATAAAATCTACCTAAAGTAATAGTATTAGTAGTAGTAATTTTTAGTATTAATAGTTCAGCAAGTTTTTAGTTTCATTGCCATCACATTTGCAAAATCTATACATGTTTTAATGTTGTTGAATAAGAGGCCAAATGGCTGTCACTGTACAGTATTTAGCTTCATTTCATGTTATGGGTGTCACAAATTAAGTCAAAATAAAGAAAAGAATAGAGCAAGCAGTAAATCACAAATCACATGCTGCAGGTGCATTTTGCCTTATATTTCCATCATTTTTAAATTATTTGCTAAAGATAAAAGAAGATGAAAATGATGCAGAAAGGCACAAAATGTTAAAACTGTCATGAAAGATGCATTGGGTTGAAAATCTGGAGTTATTTTTTGTCATGTCACATTTTACATCTTTTACAAAGTTTTTGTCTTATTTGTCTTTTTTTCAGCTTTTTGCACTTTTACAATTTTGCATTTTCACTTTATTTTCATCTTGTTGCTTCTTGTTTCAACTTTTTGAGTGTTTTGCATCATTTTTGTCTCGTGTCGTCCTTTAGAAACGTATTCACCTTCTTTACTTTCTGCGACTCTCACCCAAGATGAAAAAAACGCCTGGAACTTTAAATGAGGTATGATGTTTATCATTTTAATTATCAATAATGACTTATATAAAATGTTTATTGCTAAAAATCTTTTCAGCAGTCTGGCTCAGCTCTACTCAGAATGTGTTATTTCAGATTATAATCTCCACACTGCGTCATGTCGGGGTTGCTCCCCTCCAGAGACGTCACGTCTGTTCAAAGGGCTGAAGTGCTCAATCCTGGGCCTGCAGGAACGCTAAATGACTGGTATTGAATCAATTAGCTGCCTAATTGGGCTGAGATAAAGACTCCATTTCCTTATCGCCAGCCCCACCAGCCATTACAGATGACACTGGGATCTCCCACTGGAGGTGCCAGCAGGTCAAACTGAAGCTGCTGCTAGTTTTGGCAATTTTACTTTAATCCAGGTACTGCTAAGTGTATGTGCATTTCACAGCATGGAGCACAGCAATCTGTGTCATCGAGGAATAGTCCGATGACAGATTTATATTCCAAAGTTAATATTTGTTTTTTTATACCATAATTGCCTACATTTGCATGGTGTAGGTGTTGGTTCTGGTAGTGTATGCAGGTTTTATTTATATATTCCAACAGAAATTGTAATACTATTATTACAATATATATTTAGAAACCTTTTGCTGGAGCTGATAATGCTTACATTAAACCCAATGAACTTAGAAACAAAACCAGCAAAGTCACTGGGGATAAACAATAACCATTAAATGTCAGAAAAGTGTTTTGTTTTTCACTGCTTCGGTGGTGGCCAAATTGCCTATTTATCTTAAGAGAAATATAAATTTTGTCTTTACTCATATACAAAAGCATAAAATATTCATCAGATTACCGGTATGTGTAGATATTTCATTCAGTCATAGCAAAACAGCTGTATTGTTGAATTTGAAATAACAATATGCCATTGTAGTGTTACAAATACAGTCTGCAGGTGGGCTACGGAAATAGACAGTTATCTGTTATGGTCAGTATCATTTTGACCTGGTTCATCTGCAGATTTGATGTCAACTCTACAGTGGTAAAAAAAAAAAAACTTTCATTTGTATCAAATTTATCCTGATAAAGTGTGACTTTTACTGTAGCTCCACTTGTACTGCATAAGTGTGTTTTGGTTTATTACTCTCCAATTAGCTTTGATTATACAGTGAAACCTCACACAACCATACTGGTAGGAAGGGACACATCTGTTACTCTATGTCCTCTGGAAGACGTTTGTGGATTGTGTTTTAGTCACCTTTGAGGACAGGGACAGACAGGAAGTACTCATCTGCATCTATGGATTAGATGACGTTTGTTGATCAAATGACAGATACTCAGTCAGCCTGAGTTAAACTGTATTAAGTGTAAGACCAGCACGTGATGCAGTGTCTTATGCCATCACATGGATCATTACGCACTGAACATCCCACAAGCAATTCATTACTACCTCAGCTAACGACACACAGGAGCTTCTAATCTCCTAAAATTGCTGTTTTAGTCGTCTCCCAGTGATTTCAGCATTAGTTTTCCCGACACTTACGGAGGTTTGCCCTTGTTTCGTCAACTGAAAGCAGAAGCAGTAAGACCTTGTTGAGTGAGCGATCGGGAACAGCTGCCGCTCCCTGCAGGAGCAGTCGCCCTGCCACCTGTTGGTAGATGATTCAGGGACATGACCCCAAGACCTCAGAGTATTTTGTAACCACAGCTTGGTGACAGAAAAGCAGAATGAAGCATGTAGGATGACAGTGGACTGACATTGAAGATGTTTGGAAAGTTAAACAACTGCAGGTCGAAAAAGCAGATATGACATTTCAGTAATTTATGTGAAGATCACATACATTGTCAATTTTCAGTTTAGTATGAACAATGAGGACATGGAGCACAACGTCTGGCCCTTGTCTTTGAACCCTCAAGCCACTTGAAAACTATTTTTTTCTTCCTAGTCATTCACAAAGAAGTTTGTTTCATGGTCATGAATTTGACGCTGTTAGGATTTGCCGCATTCATCCGTTGGAGAAGTTTCTGTATCCTTGCATAAAATCCCAGTTCAAATTCAAACAGACCTAGTGTTTTTGACATGGCGTCACAAAAAATTTGGAACCAGCTGACAACTTGTATAAGTGCCATGTAAATTCATCTTACTCCACATACATTTCAGAACAATAGCAGATATTCATGAACCACTGGTCAAAGTCTTGAATTAAAAATAAATTGTGTATTCAAAGATCCTACATATCTTAACCAACCATCATTTTAATAATTTCATTTAATTATATGGTATAAAAAACATCAGGAACAAAATATTGGTCAAGACAGAGTATGTTTATTAGACAGAATTGTTTGTCTGAGCCATCCTTAGCAGAAGACAAAATAAAAAAAAGTGTGTTTTGGGCAGGTTTAAATTTCTAAAAAATGTATGCACAAACCATAAAATTAGGTTTAAAACAATCAAGAAGTCTGAATGAATATCTCTTATCTTTATGGGTCTGTGTATTTTCTCTGTTATTTTAATTATTATTATTACAGTCTATAAGGACAAGTTGTTTACATAATTCAGTTTGGTTGATTTTTTTGGCCGAACCACAAATTACTGATGCCTCCATGTGTTAACATACACAGCTGTTATGTGGAAACAGTTAATGTAGTCCATTAGTTAGAATGGAAATACAGTTCAGTGCTTTGTAGATTGTGTCAGTCACTACTTTGACATTTCAGCAATGACCTCAAACTGTGACAGCGTCTCTAGTGCACTTTTTTTTCCTTAGTCTTATTTACTAGGGTTTGTATTTCCGCAATGCACACCTGCGGTATGAACTTGCGTCAGTCCTGGTGGGGGGTTCACAGTTTGCTCCTGGTCTGAAATCTGTTAAATCCCTTGGCTGTTGTCAGCAAAGTCTCTGCGTTCATTTCGGTCTCATTTCCAAAGTGCAGAAGGCTCCCTTTGAATACAGATGACACAATTATTACTGAAATCTGAGAGGGATTACCGTAATATGTCAAGAGACTTCTGAAATTAGAATGGTGTGACACTAATGCTATTCCCCAACCAAAAAGTGGATTTAAGTAAAGATTATTATGTAATCGTAAAATACACCCCAAGGACAGTGAGTCACAGGTGACCTGCAGGAGCCCGAGAAAGTGTTTGTGTGTAGTGTTCGGTTATGTGCGTGTGTGTGTGCATGTGTGTGCGTGTGTGTGGGTGTGTGTGGGTGTGTGTGTGTGTGGGTGGGTGTGTGTGTGTGTGTGTGTGCACTTGCGCACTAACAGCAAAATATATAAGTTTGTCACTAAACCTTCAGTGTCTTTTAATCCTCAAAGACCTACACTGTAACTGAGTGCCCACGCTACAGTCCAAAAGCTTTCAAATTTGATTTTATTTATTTGCAAAATCATCAGCAAATTCCCCTTTTCCAACAATGCATATGATAACATGGCACTTTAACCAGACAATTTGAAAAGCAGGATCAGACACCCCCATAAATCCTCCACTTAGGTCTTTAAGGGTTAACCAGTCAGCAGATAAAATGTTGCCACTGTGTGTTTCTGCAAATCAAGGATGCATATAATATCAAATTACACTAAATGACATTGTGTGCAGTGCTAAACAAAAGTAGCTGTGTGCACATTATGGATAGATAAAGCTTACAAACAGCTTAAATGAGCCACAACATCACAGGTACATTTATTCTACATGAGTTTACAAGTAAAACGGTGACTTTCTAATCTCACTGAAATGTTGTCAATAATAAAAACAATGTGGCTAAAAGTAAACGTGTACTGTAGGTGTTTGATTGTTAAGTGTTATCATTTGCGTCATACCAACATTTGTAAATTCATGATGTGTGATAATATAAGGACTCGTGACAATTTCCAACCTCAGTGTTCATTTGTAAATATTTAACCATTTATTTCTGTGTATAGACATTGGTAGCACTTGGCTACAGGTGGTGAACATAAGGGACCTAAATATAGGAACAGGCTGCAAAGCTGTGACAAAAATGACTCACAATATATTTATTAGTATTTGAACTAAACTGCAGTTTTTTCCACAAACCAAAACCTAAACCTCCAGACTGTGGATGCTAAAGTCTAGGATTTTGTAAATCAGCCATCAGTTAAAACCACTTGCTAGCTTCAGGATGGACAGGTGAGCAGTTCACATACATCTAGAAATGTTGATAAAAATGTATTTTTGTTTCATAATGTTGAAGTTGTACATATTAGTTACATTTTTGATACATTTTCTGTAATGACAATGTTTGAAGTTGAATTACCTCAAATAACCTCAGTAGTGTAGTTATTGTGTGATTTTACCAACCCTTATCTTCTTCAGTGCAGTTGAAGCCTGTGTTTTGCTTTGGATTTGGATTCGATGGTCAGGGATCTCAGAAGATGTGTGTTCACCTCCCTGCCTGCTCCACCAGTTATGGCACAAATGTCACGACTCAGAGGGCCTTCAGTTGCCTCAGTACCACAGAGAAATCATACTGGCACGGATGAATAGATTTAATTCAAATGGGAGCCCGTCGCTATTCATGCATTTGCAGACCCCGGCTTCATTAAAGCTCCAATTCTTACGGGGTCACAAGGAGGAATGTCAGAGGCGGAGTGTGACATGATAATGAAGGTTATGAAGAGTTAATGTACTTTCTACATTACTGGACTTCCTTTGATTGAAAAAATGGCTATTTAAAAGTTAGGCACCCAGGCTATTAACATTCATAAAATGTTTTTCAAATAGATTATAACCTCAGCAGCATCCAGTAATGGGTATTGCTTTCAAGCACACAATCATTTTGCAAGAGCAGGTTTCACTCCTTTAAATGGCATCTGTCTTGTTTTGCTGCGTCATTCCATTACAGACAAGAAATAGAGGATGCTGCTTTTCCTGTTTTGGTAGCACTGAGCTCACTGTCAAAGCAGCATTGATTGTATCAACATGCAATTAAATTGTAATTCAGTGATGCAGTGTTATTGTGGGCAGCACTGCATGACCAGTCCCTTTAATTATGCCTGATTGTGATTATAACCTTGCATACTTTCACTATGCATCTTTATCTTTATGTGCGCTGTTTGGCCAACTTTGCATGAATCAAATGATAGGAGAGCTGTGGTTACAGCTCCTCCTCTTAGTGAGCAGGTCAGAGCTGATTTTCTCTACTGTGATTACTGTGATTTGTACAGTAGTTAGTGTTGAATTTGTCTTTACTTTGTTCAAAGAAAGAGCCATGAAGTAAAACAATGGTCTTTTGAGTCCAAAATGGAGTCAGACTTTAGCAAATTGGACAGCATATTTTCTCTAAAATAATAAAAAACTGCACCACAAGATTTGCCGATAACAAAAAACGTTGTGCCATTTTGTTTCGTTAGGTTTGAGTGCTTTTGTGCCATTTATGTTCATATTATTTCATAGTAGCACTGTACTCTTTTATGTGTATGTCTACTGTATGTAGTTTTTCCCATAAAATGTAGAGAGTAGATGTTCCACAGAATACTTTTATTCTTACTCAGTTACCGTATATTTGTGATGAACAAAATGTACTTATACTCAATTCCATTTTCCCCACCTCAATACGTAGGAGTAAAAAAGTTTGAATTTAAAAACCAACAAAACGATCAATGAAATAAATGAGCAAAAATAATACAGAAAAAAAATCCATAAACCAAGCAACAAAATCAGTAAAAATGTACAAAAATAATCCGAAAACATACAAATAAAGGATGTTAATCATTGAGATAATTAACAAAACTGAGCAAAGCTGTAAATTGTAAATGCAACATGCAGCACATACAAATGAACAAAATAACCAACAAAATCAGCAAAAAGGAAAGAAAACTTCAAATTAGATTAACAAAAATGAACAAAACAGAAATTGACCAAGATGTCAACAAAATAAGCAACAATTTGAGCAAAAATGATGAAAATAATCAGAAAGGTTAACAAAAATGACAAAATAAGCAAAAAAAATGCAAAAAATGCAATGATAATGGAGAAAAATCAAGTAATAAAATGAACTAAACAAGCAACAAAAATCACCAAAAAATGATCAAAACAATCATGGAATTAAACAAAAATTAAAAAAAATACAGTACCTTTCTGAAGGCACTATATGAGGTTGTAATAAATAAATAAATTGCATGTCATGAAGTTACTCAGTACTTGAGTATTTTTCCATGAGACACTTTTTTACTCTTACTCAAGTATTTGTTTTTGTGAGTACTTCTACTTTGACTCAAGTCATTAGAATTACGTATAAAGTAGTAATACTTTTGCTTGAATACTGTTTCTATTTACCCTCCACTGCTCATAAAAAAGGGGTTACATCTGTGTGAATGGGTTGGAAATGGTTCACACAGACCAGAGAAACCATTGTCAGATTTGTTACAGCCTAGTCCTAGTTGCAGACACACAACAAAAGGTTTTCTATTTACTTTTTTAAATATATGTTACATGGATAATCAAGGAATTACACCAAGATTCTCAAGAAAATTAGAAAAATATGAGACAGTATTTAATTCAAACACAATAAGAAGTAGGTGTTTTTATGTGCTTGTTTTAATTTATCTGTATTTTTATTATTCATACAGCCATAATTTGATTAAATCTCATTTTTTGTCTGGGGGTCAGACTTGATTTCTCTGCTGTGATTACTGTGTTATTGTACAGTAGTTAATGGTGAGAGGATGCATGTATTTTGTTTTTACTGTTTCTTCAAGGACAGTCATGAAGTAAGGGTTCTCCAGCCACCACTGTTGCTGTTTCCTCCTCAGCATCATGGCCATGTTTTCAGTAGGTATGAGGTTATGAGGGCAGCCATGCGTACAGAATGGCAATAGAAGTTTGGCGTATTGTTATCAAATTAGATTCATTCTTGTGCTTCCAAGCGCCTCGGTGCTACTTTTAGACAAGCATTCTTCATTTCGTCGGCCTGATGTGATTCATGTAGCGATCTCTACCCCTTCTGGATTGGGGTTCAGGTGAAGGACAGCACCTGTCACTTAGCAAATGGCACAAGCATTTACGTCAAAACAGCCCACAGTGCTCCAGTGCCTCTCCCTGCTGCCGATGGCCTCATGTGGAAGCGGTCACAGTGAGATTGTTGTCTAGTAACAGTTACCATGGATGCCACACTCTGTCAGCAGCGAAGGTGTAATGGATTTAAATTGAACTGCTGAATTTCGAGCTGGGAGAGGCAGAGAGGGAAAGTGGAGAAGGAGGAGGTGGATTGTGGAGGTAGAGGGAGGAGGGAGAGACCAAAATAGTTTGAGCATAAAAAAAGACAGAGGTGGAGAGAGACAGTCAACCAAAGAGACAATGAGCTAGAGGAGAGGAGGGAGACTTGGAGGAGGGGTGAGGTGGAGGGAGGCACTCTGAAAGCCCTTACCATCTGTGATGAGGAGCTGGAAGAGCAGTAATTGTTCCTGAGAGGTGTGTGGAGGCTGTTCTCAGCACGAGGATATGGATGAGCTGCGATGCTACCTGCCATGCCAGTGGCACACCACAATGTCAGACCTGTTTTAATGCACAGGTAGAGGCCAGCAGGGACCTCCACCTTCGATGTGGGCACTCATTAATGTCGGTGTCAGTGATGCCCTTTCTTAACCCTCCATGAAATCAACTCCAGTCCACACCAACACAGCTAGATGGAGATGCTTCCTTAAGGCTCCTCATTTATTACCCCTTGGTTAAACTGCTGGGATTAATGTCAGAAAAGCCGTAACACTTCAGTACCGGTATAAGTACATAAGTAAGAATGTAAGTGCAAAATTTACATATTACTTTTAACCTGATGCTTTTCTATTTATTGTCTACATACAACATGAAGGTTAGGTATTTGCTCCCATTTATCAATCTCTCTGTCAGCAGGATTACACAAATTATACTGTAACTAGTTTAATGAAAAGTGGTAGTTTGTAGGCCATTAACCAGTGCTCTAAATTTTGAATATCCACAAAAAGGGACAGCATCTGGAATTGTTTTTTTTTTTCCTTCTGTACACTTTCTTTATACAATTAGGAGAATGTCCAGTGGCATCAGAGAACTGATGGCACTGGCTCCCCATCATACACATGAAGTCACTTATCAGCAGGTTAAAAATTATGTTTTCAATGATGAAACAGCTGAATGCAGATTTTTTTGCATTAGTTACACAATGGTTGTGCTGGGAGTTTTGTAATTGATAGTGTTTGTTGTTTTTTACAGCACTATGCACTACAGAATGCCACATGTGAAAATGAATGCAGTGTACTACATAGTAACATAACCACCAGGCTTGTCACCTTAGTAACAACTGCTTGACAGCTGTTGAGACACATTTATAGATGTTTACATTCTGTTTCTATTGAGATCTCAGTGGAATCATTTGATACAAATGAGATTATTCAAATGAATTGTATATGTTGGTCTTTACCAAGCATTATCTTGCTTATTAGCTTGCACTTGAAACTGCAAGAGCATACTGTTTTTGCTGCAAATAATCATTTGGACAGAAAAATCTATCACAGCAAATTCTAAGTATTATGTACAGTATGCTCACATGTAGTTTCTCATTTCCCCTGCAGCTGTCTTAGCCCTGTTTTTCAGCAATATACAGTACATATTTAATGCATGTAAATAATGAGCTCTCA
>JAQQAE010021063.1:0-10546 GCA_029823295.1 Pseudamia nigra | reverse complement strand
CCCCCCGCCCCCCCCTCGCGAGGCTTGGAGGAGTGTGGAAGCTACAATCTATGCTTGGTGTCGGAGCAGGTTGTAAAGGCCACCACCACAGCTTCAGTCCAGATCAGTGTTGACAAAAGCTCAGAAGCTGGTGGTTGGTGTGATGTAGAGGCAAAAGAGGGGTGGGATGAGTGGGGGGAGGGGCTTTGTTGTTGACTTCTTGTCTTTTGAAGCCTCTCCTCCCAGCCACCTGTTTTCCAAGATAGCTGATTATCAAAGCTCCTCAACAGCCGTTTTTCCACCAACATTTCCAGAAACGTTTGGAATCAAATGAAGTTAAGCTCGTAGACATGAAATAAACAACTTTGCAGCAGCAAACTGGCTTCTGTGAACAACAGTGAAAAAAGTTCCAACAATCAACATGCTTCAGCACACAGCCCAGCCCCTCAAGAATTCTGGGTAATCTGAAAAGTCCTACCTTCTTACCAGGTACTTTTTCCAGGGAAAGTTTGGGGTTGAGGGAAAGTTTTTATTTACCTGTGTAATTGCAGTGGAAACTTGGTGACGCTTTTAAAAATCCCAGGTAAATGAGAAAAGTTCCTGCAGTGGAAAAGGGGATAGAGCAGAGCTTTTTATTGTCCTGTTTCTATCAGGTGATATCAACAACTTTTACAGTAAAGGTCAAATAGGCTGATCTTTAGTCCTAAAGATAGCTGAAAAAACAATATTTGCATTTTTTAATAAGTAGCAAAAGATGCAACAAAAATAGACAAATGATACAAAAAGACATGAGAAACATAAAACATACAAAACGATGAAAATGACATAAATAATATAGAGATGCTAAATTATTAAAATAACATACAAATGGAACAAATGCTAAAAGATATAAAAAATGCAACATAAAAGATGCCACAAGATATAAACATTGTAAAATATGCAAAACAAAAAACAGTATAAAAACAGCACAAAGGTAAAAATGTCATAAAAGAAAAACAAACAAATTGAAAACAAACAAAATGGTATGAAAGTCACAGTAATACAAAAACGATGCAAAAGACATGAAGCCAAAACCATCTCTTGGTTTTTGTAGTACAGTCAATTTATTTGGATTTAACGTCATTTAAGGCTGCATTTGGTTCATGATATTATGTAAAAAAAAAACCAAATCAAATCAACAAAATCTAAGTTCTTATCATTTGCAGAGACAAAAGAAAAGTGTTCATCACCGAAACCACCATTATTATATATATTGCTATAGAATACAATATCCATCCAGCTCTATTTCACAGAGCTCTCTCTTAAGTCCTTCATAGAACTGCAACCTCAAGTTCATCAAAGCAGGAGCTCTAGAGAGGACAAAGGATTAAGAACAGAGTCCGTGGCCTTTCTGAAGAATCAGGGTATTGTTGGGCCTGTTCATCAAAGCATGAGGAGAGTTCTGGAAGCATGAAGGGGTGAGGGGTTTAACGGAGTTACAATACCATGCTTGCTCTATGATGCAGACTTGTCAATACACTTTGGAAAGTTGAAGCTGAAGCGTTACATTGTCCAGAAGTGATTCTTTTGTTCTGCATTCTCTTTGAAGACTTTTCTCCAGTTGTGTATTCTCTCTTTCTACTCTGTAACCATGACCTGAACCTCAAAATGGATCCGACTCTCCACTGCAGTATCCAGGTATCACAAGTCACTCGGTGAAAAGTCATATTGCAGTTATTGTTTTTTTTTTTTATTTCAGTTTATTAAGGATTGTGTAGACTTACATAAATCATTCGTGAACCAATATTGCTGTTTCAATTTCAGACAAATAGCTTGTTAATGAAAGTGACTAGTACTAACTACAAATTATCACCAGAGATGGATCTTCCATTTCTGAAACTAGATCAACTACTAGTACTACTACAACTATCAAATTAAACAAACTGGAAGAAATAGAAATAAAATGAACATAATGACTTTACAGTCAGCATCACAATCAACCAAATAACAAAATGAACAAAAAATATTAAAGTGATCAACAGAATGATCAACCAAATGGAGAAAAAATAACAAGCTAACAGCAAAATATCAACAAAATTCATGCCTTAAAAGACTATATGGAAAACAAACCTAACATAAGAGCGAGCCTAGATCAACAAAATAAAATTAACAGCATTGGTAAAATAATCATTAAAAGAATAACAGAATGAACAAAAAACAACAAGTAGATCATCCTAAATCCTCCCAACATAGAGCTTTCCCAGTCTTTTTAGAATTATACAATAGCAGAGGCTGATATTGTCATTACGATTATATTTCAATTAATTGTGCAGCTCTTGGTTTAACTACCATAACTATACAGTTCCATAGACAGACTTAGTCTATTTATACTTAGTGAGAAGAAGCTCATAGTTCATTATTCATTGTCTGTATGTTCTGGGTCAGGGAGGCAGGTTCTCGTGTTGGCAGATTATTCACGGGGATTTCGCTCTAAATGAGGTGAATTATTGCCGTCTGTGAAGCATGCCTTTCAGAAGTCACTGCCAGGGCTCAGGTCGGTCCCTTTTTGTTCTCCTGCATGGCAGAGTAACCTGACCCCGGATGTGCGCCGCACTTATTTAAAGAAGAAGCCTGTTTGGCAAGACACGGGTAAAGAAACCTGTATTATGAATCAAATAGAATAGAATAGAATAAACTTCATTTATCCCTTTATTGGATGCTTTTTTAGCTCAATTATATTTCAAAGAATCTCATAGTAACATAGAAAGATGTGGTTGAAAACATTTTTCTGCTACCTAATTGCTTGCACCAGTGGTTCTCAGCCTTGCTTCTTACTCAACAAAGCAATGCCTGCTGACATTAACTTACAAAAAATCTGAGATATAGATTTTGTACAACAGACACTCTTTTTGTTTTTTTTTAACTATTTTTTGTCAGTAATATTGGAACATTCCAGGGTTTTGTTGGGCTTTAGCAGGCACAAAAGCCATTTTTGCATCACCTACACTCAAATTAATGTAAATCAAGTAAATGACTAGTGGTTACAGTTGGTCACCAGTCTTTAGAAGAGTTTGGCTTTAAGGTTTTGATGTCATAGCTGATCTTGCTCTTTCAGCATTATCTGCATACATAAGAACTATTCGAAACGATAGATTTTTTAAATTGGAAAAGCGCCAGTTACAAAGTCGACTTTGAATAGTATAGGTGTATAGTAACCCTGCCTCTAGCAGGGTTGGGAGAGGTCAACTTCAATGTCGTGCATTTGCTTAGGCACAAGCTGATGCACGGGTATGCTACGTGTGCATGATGTCTCCAGCTGCCTCTACGAAAGTCTTAATGCAGGGAGCACAGCTAACTGCAAACTGTTAAATTACATGATCAAAAAATCCATGAGTGACAAGAGCATCTCAAAATAAGCCACAAAGTCGGTAAAGTTGCTTGCTCATGTCACTTCCTTGTGCAAGATGTAGAGCAACTGTGTCCGTTATGAGTGCACCCTGAAGTTGTCCAGCTTAGAGAAAACGCTCTAACCCCGACAGTGCCCATGCCCTGTGAAAAACAGGAAAAAAAACAATCTTATTTATGTTCCCTTGTGACAGATAATGCATCATCTAATATTAGACAAGCCGTCAAGGACCAAAGACACTGGCAGATTAATGCCTTGATAATAACATAATGTAAACCTGAAACTACAGTCTTTAAGGAGGTCAAACCAATGGTGAAAATCTGTTTTCATTGTTTGGGGGGGACAATAAACAGTAAAATTTATGGTAATTTTTGAGGGGGACAAAAAACGGCAATCAAACACGCATAAAATTATTCTCAGTAGCGTAAATAAGAGTGTTCCCCTTATTTAACCCTTGTCTTCACTTGTGGGTGTTAAACGGTGGATATGTTACTACACCCTCCACAGTCCTCACAGGTGTAGTACTCAAATACATTTACTGCTTTACATGGACTTGTATTGCAAAGTACTTTTGCTCCAAGTGAAGAAAACAGGAAACATCATCAACAAACAAGAATAAAACTGAACCAACAAGAAGGAAAACTATCCACAAAAAAATAACAAGGAACAAAATCATTAGCAAAATGGACAAAATACTTAAAAATGAAGACAATGAACAATAGTGAAGAAAAAAGGATGAAAATGATCTCCATATTGAAAAAAAATTACCAAGAAAATGTGCAAAAATAATTCAGAAAATACTCATCAACAAAACTGCACAAAAAGAAGCAAAACTATCCACAAAATACAAAAACCAAGAAAATGAACACATCTGAAGGAAAAGTGAACAGTTATCCTGCAAAACCAACAAAATAAGCAAAAAAAAAAATCAACCAAAAAATAAGCAAAAAAAAAAAACAATCAAGTAAACAAGCAAAAATTAACAGACTAAAACACAATAAAACATAAAAATCACCCAAAAAAGATGAACTGAATCTGTTCTGTGCTATAAAGTTACTCACTACCTCAAGTACTTTTATTTATGAGTACTTCTACTTATGTTTCTTGACAACTGATTCTGTGTTTTCCCTGGTGTTTCCCCAGCTTTTCCTTATAAATATATGACAAAGGGTCAATTTGACCCAAATGGGTAGGTTATGTTTCAGTTGTTATAAATGTCAAACAATGTGGTTTCAAGTAGTACCACTTGTATTGTGCCTTCAACAAACATTACTATACTATTAGAATGAAAAAAGATTTGGTTTACAATGTGATTTTTGGGGGGACAACTTTATGGAAAGGGGGGTCTGGACCCCCCGTACCAAAGGGATTTACGCCCCTGGGTCAAACAAGGCCACTGGTGTTTATCTAAAGCGGAAACCAAGAGCTATGACATTTCACAGTTAGCACAACTTAACACTCACTTCCCACATTCTTCACGAGTCCTGAGAGGAAGAGATTTCATGTTGCTGTTGCATAGCGCTGGATGTTTGTGCTCTCCAGGTCTGGCTGTTTGCCTTGCTTTTAGGTCCCGGTTTGACCGATTGAGAACCCTGTGGCGGTACTTGTGCAGCCACTCGTTGGCTGTAAATGCAGGCATGCACAAACACTGTCACTTTGATGTCTGCTCTGCGCCAGGATGGTATTTGAGGATGGTCGAGTGAGGCAGGACTGTGTACATGTCCCTGCCTTTTTGTAAGTGTAGGATATCTCACTACTGCTCTTTTCCTCTCTCTCCTCTTTGATTGTCCTTCACGTCCCCTCCTGGGCTCCAAGTCATCTGCAAAGATCATTAACATACTTGATATGATAACTGTCAGCAAATCCCAGAAGGCTGCAGAAAATGTTTGTGGAGCAGTATTATCAGTTTCGACACACTTCAGGCTTTCAGATTACTTTTGCTGAAAAGCACCCAAATGCAAACATCCCAGTTAATTTTTCTCCAGTCCTGATTTATCCACTTGCTTCCTTCCTTTCTAACTTGGGAGAGTCCTGTTTTGTTCTGCTCTGTCGCTCACTGAAGACAGTTTTGCGAGGGGAGTTGGGGGAGATAAGTGTTTTTCAAGACAGTATTTGAAGTCATGCTAGGCCTTTAACTTTGGGGGGAGGGGGATGCAGTAGTTGGGGGTCTTCTTCTGTTTGGCCTGCCCTTTTGTCTCCCTAATGACCTGGCTGCGTAAAGTTAGCTGCTCTATTCAGGGGTCATTTTACCTGATGATGGTTGTTTCCCCTGTCACTAGGCTGGGGGAAGGGATGAGTTGGAAAAGTAGATCTTCATGTGGAAGTTAGAGCACATGGTGGGCTATTGGCTTTTAAGACAATAGGGGCATTTCCACCACAAGAACTTTGGGATAATTTTTTGGGGGCTCGGGCTGTTGGTGTATGTCTCCATGGCAGCAACCAGCCCCGTGGATCAAATTACAGGAACCTTTACAGGGTCTAACCTAGTCCTTGCTTTGGGGTAGGTACTCCAAACATCCCTGAAAATTACTGGGTGGAGCTTAAAGGTTTGCTGAATGCTGATTGGGCATACCCAGAGCAGGATATAATGTCAGTAAAAACAGGCGGCATTTTTAAAGCCCTGCAGAAGATGAATAGAAAATAGTAGGATTGGTGCTTCTTCAAGGCATCTTCTCAACTCGTTCATAGTGCACACCTCCTTCTACACACAAAACAGAAACGTGACAGCCATCTCAGCTCCCTCCATGTTTATCTTTGTCCTCGATGTCGTTGTCTCTGATTTTGCTCTTAGCACATTGCATAATTACACTGTGATTACATAAGTTGGCAGTGGGTCCTACCCTGCAGTGGAGACACACAGCGGCTGAGAGGGCTGGGTGAGAGAACGTGCCTGTAAATTCTTCCTCCCCCATTTTACCACGAAGTTCCTGCAGTGGAAACACGCATATCCTTGCTCAGTTACCCAAACCTTTGTAGAACCAACTGTTAATATAATAATCAGTTCTGTTATAAATCCCCAGAGGACCTCTCTTTACACTTAGGGTCAGTGGTTGGGGTTTAGTTATGGCACATCAGCGCTATGTGTATTCACCATAACTAGAATATTGAACCTGGCTCTTGCACTTCCTGAATGATTTACTATGACACTTGTTTTTCAATTTCAGCTGCTTTAATGATGCAGAGATTAGTGTGGACTAGTGTAAGATTTTTGTCATTCAGTGTGTGTCATACTTTGTGGGCATTTTATAAAGCAATCATAAAAATCCCTTTATCTTTCAATGGATAAAAGCTATATTTGAACTTATCTTTCAGCTTTTGCTCATTTAATAACTGTACCCCAAAAACCCCAGATATGGTGTTTTTGGTAAAAGTTATAAACACACACAGAGACACACACACATGCAAATATTGTATATAAAACATAGGCAGCACATAATTACTTTGTGGCTGTTTGTTAATGACCAGGATTTATTTGTTTAGATTTTAATTCATAATCTTAATTGCCATTAAATTGCCATTGTTTATTGGAAGAGATTAGTGGTGGATAACCCAAATAAACACACAATGCAGTTTTTAAATGGAGGCTTTTTTATTTTTAAGCGAAAAAAAATCCAAACCTGCATGGCCCTGTGTGAAAGAGTGCTTGCCTAATAACTGGCTAGGCCACCTTTAGCAGCAACAACTGCAATCAAGCGCTTGCGATACCTGGGAATGAGTTACAGCATTGTGGAGGAATTTTGATCCACTCATCTTTGCAGAATTAGTGTAATTCAGTGTAAACACTTTTTCACAGCACTGTAAATTGAGATAAAAAGGAGATTGACAGCAAACATCTAAAACTTCTTGATTGGGTAGGGAAAGTGTACATCTCCCTACTTGGACTAGCTTGTTTCAAATGAACACACATTACCGGTCAAAGTTAGGAAAGGCATCCAGTGTTGGACAGGTGTCATTCTTAGCCACTTACAAAGCACCAAGCCATTTTTAGTACCTTTTACAAGAGTAGCCATTAAGAAATGTATTTTAGAAGATATGTGGTTCCATTAAATTCCTGTTTAAAGCTGGAGTCAGTTTCCTGTTGAAGAATGTACTTGAGGCCAAGTCTAAATGTCTTTTTAGAATAAAACCCATGGTAGACAAGAACAATGATGCAGCTCTTACTGACTGTGTTCACTTAAAGCTTCTGTTTTGCTAGGGACTCTGAAAGTATCCTCATAAATCATCTTTAATCAAGTTACACAGACATTTATGGGATGACGCGACCAAAGCAGAAAAGCTTTGAGCCTTCAGAGTCCTGGAAGAATCCCAGACGGTCACTGGTGTTTAGACAAGCTATTTAGACATATTGATTCACAATATATAAAATGCCTCAGATTCTTTTAAGCTGCTTTTTTGCCCAGTCTGTGGTGTGCAAAGCAAAAAAGACAGCATGCACAATTCTACCTGTAATATTTGAACTTTCCTGTAAGCATCATAATAAACTAAGGATTACGCTGTAGTTTTTCTAAACCTCTCAGTTAAAGTCCCAAAGCTCATGTTGTTGTGATTTTAATCATGGTCAACTTAGTGATCACCTTTTAGTGTTCATGCTAAAGCATAAACCAGGATAAAAGCAATAGCATGAGGCATCACATTAGCATTCAGTTGCCAGCTCATGGTTAAGTGCTCTAGTACCTGCTCCGTTGCTAAGGAATTGGCACTTACATAGTGAAATGCCCATTTCTGACGAAGGCACTTGATTGTGCTAAGACTGAGAGAGCGGGGCCAAGTGAGAGGGGAATAGGAACTAGAGCGAGGAAGGTAGAGAGAGCAGGGGACAGACCCAAGTGAATGTTAACCACATAACAGAGATTTGGAGAAGCTGAAGCCATGCTCCGGTTCCCGCTGGCACAGATCCATCATTTGAGGAAGGGGCTGCTGACAAGTGTTCGTACAAACTGTTATTCTCTGTAGAAGTCATAACTCTCAAGAATATATAAAGGCCAAGTTAAAGGTTTCACAGGACATCAGGGGCTAAAATATGTGAAACTGATCCAGGCATTTTTCTGTGGGAAAATTTAGGCTGTTAGCTATCAGTCCAGCAATGACTGGTAGCTAATGAGTTAATACAAGTTTAGTCTTATTTTCTATATTTTATGTTATATTTTTTCTAAAGTTCTGTTTACAACATGGGGCCATAAATGCACTTACAAAATCTGATATCAGACAGAACAACACACAACTCAGACAATCTGTTTACCTCAGTATATCTGATGAAAAATTACTGTGATGAGCACAGTTTTTATGACTGTATGTTGCGAATTTCCATCACACTTCATTTCAGAAATGGCATAATGTAATTACAAACGTGTATACAAACAAGCAATTATTACTGACATTTAGGATGTTGGCTGATTTTCACTGCCAAAAAACCACTTAGCTGTCACTTTATCTAAAATTATGCTTCTTTAGCTTCACTACCAACCCGATACATTGCCTACTTATATCTTTTGGCTTGGTTTGGAATATGTATTTTAAGTTTCAGTTCAATATGTGACACAGATTATTCATTGTACCATGTGTGTAAACTCTCATGGTTACAGTTAGGGCTATGCATGTAGGAGGTGCACAAGGCTAAATATGGTGGTGAAAGGGAAGGCATTGAAGTTTCTGCCTTTAGCTAAAGCATATACCTAGCTGAAATGTAACCATAACTCTCCCGCTGTTTACCTGATGGAATTTAAAACAGTGGCCGTTTTCGCTTTTACTTTCATCTAACCATCCTGCTTTATTGGCACTTTTGCAGCTGCTTCCTCTCTTTTCTTTAATTTCTCTTCATTGTTTTTATTTTTTTCCTCTATAATGACCTTTGCTTAACCTCCATCCTCTACAATTACCTGACTTTGAAAAGCAGCACACACTGATCATTTGTAGAGCTTCCACACTGCTTCAGCTCCATCACCTTCAGGCCACAATCTCTTTAATTTCTGGTGCATAACCCCAGGTTCTTTCCAGACATTGTCCTGACTGACCCACTATGATGCATCAACCGCATTTGTGCTTCAAACTGCTGCACACATAGCAAAACATCTGTGTACATTACCTGCCCTGTTTTTGTATTATTAGCCACTCCAGTGGGTTCTGTGGAAACGACAGGAGTGTCTCCATCTTTGATTATGTCTCTACAGTGAATGAGTAACAAGTCAAGTTAACAATGAAACCTGAGGAGGTCATGTAGTTGACTATTTGTTACTGTGGACATTTCTTGAATTCCTTGACTCATTCATGTTTTGTGTGGATGCTGTCATGTGTCATTGCACTACTGACCTTGTTATGGCGTAACATCCAACAATACTCCTCACCTCCTCCACTCTAGTTTTGGCGTTAACCTGCAAAGTGTCCTGACCTGCTACAGCTACTATACTCTGAATAGATTGAAGTCTTCTGTACTCACTACATTGTTACCTGTAACATGAACGTGTTGAGGGAGGGAAGTAACAAAATACCAAAGGCTTGCTCCACTTTGAATAGGTTGAGAGTGAGCGTATTGTGCAGGCAGGTGGATTGTCCATCATGTCAACAATAGACACCCAAAGTGAGTGATAAGATAGCTGTGTTGTCTTATTACACCATATTTCTAACATATATCCAAAACAACTGTTGTAAGAGCCTAATTTTTTTTTGCTTTTATTCAGTCACAAGACCGTTACCTGTTATATTCCAGTTAGAGCTTCAGCTCAGCCCATATGTGTCCTGAAGGCAACATAAAAACATCATTACCTCATCATTTTTCATGGTTTATTATTCACCAAAAATGTGGATATTGTTTTTGTGTCTGTCTTTGTGCCTGCATAGGTGGTGTGAAAATGTAAACTACTTGGCTTGAAACTGGTCATGGTTATTGCCCCCTACCAAATCTAATACCTATCGACTGTTGGGATGGGTTGCAATACTGCTTTTGAAATAGGTGGTGTTACTGCTCGTAACAACAGAAGAATTCCAAAAATCCCTCAAAGTTCTGCCATATAGTGGCTAAATATTCTAGCAGAAACACTGCCTGGCCAAAAAAAAGGTCACCACCTGGTTTTAACTAAGCAAATAGGTACGCGCTTCCCATTGGATAATTTTTGCATGGGTGATTATGTTTCAGCTGGCAACAAGTGATATAAGGATAGTGGGGAACCATCATCTTCGAAGAAAAAA
>JAQQAE010021062.1:0-10546 GCA_029823295.1 Pseudamia nigra | reverse complement strand
GTTTTCAACCATTCTTATTTGATTTTCTGTGTTAAATGGCATCTGACATCTTTCTTGTTTTAATTGTATGAACCTATTGTTTAAAAATGTTGCAATAAAAAACAGCTGTTACTGTATATTCAAAAATAACATTTGAAATTAGCAATTAATATAATGTTAAAAAAAATATTATTGGAGAAATGAATTACAGTGGTACTCCGTCTTACTAGCACATCGACATATGACTTTTTCATGTTACGAGTAAGACAGGCAAAATTTTGCACCATCTCACGAGCAAAAAATCATGTTATGATGATTTCCTGAGACTGCGCGCTCTCGCTCTTGGCTTCTGTCGGCTTCTCTCAGTGCAGTGCCACTGGAAGATAGAACAAGAACAGAACACAACATAAAACACAGAAAGATTAACAGAAATGGCTCAACTTTTTGAGGAGAGGCCGTGCCATAGACTGTATTCATTAGTGTCATCTTGGACATCTTGGAGACAAAAACACGATGCAGCCATATTTGTACGAACGGCGAGGGTGCCAGCAGAGTGGAGGGGAAGCTTCAAACCAAATTTCCAGGTCAGTCGACAGGGACAGGTTCCTGTCCCACCCACAAGGCGGCGCTAACAGTTAGTTAGCTCCACCTTGGAGGGGAAGCTAGCTAAGTGCTTGCCTTAGAACATGCTAAAACTTCACCAAGCAGTACTAAACAAAATCATATTGTTGTTAGTGTAAACACTTAACCACGACTGCAGTCAAGTGTATCTCAGGTAAAACTATATCCATATTGAATAAATAGAAGATACAAAGGTCCGACTCAGTCCAACTCCACCAGAAGACTAGTTACCATAGCAACATGTAATCGCACAGCAGTGATATGGATTGTTAACTGTAATATGGTGTCGATGCAGATTAATCATGAGTGACCGACTTGGCAAATGAATATGGACGAAGTGCCTCCTCCACCAGGCGGCTAGTTCCAATTGGAAGACTGCCGAAGAGTTTAACCTTCCTCACCAACCGACTTCACTTCCTCAACAAGTGCTTAATTGTGACGAGACAGGGCTCTTCTGGAAGAAAATGCCATAGAAGACATTCATCACTGCTGAGAAGAAACTTCCATTTAGTCTGTGTAAATCCTCGGCCGCCATCATGCCTCCTTTGCCTGCAGCCATCTCTGTCTCCAAGGTAAGTGTCATAAATCCTTTTTAGAACTAATTTTATGCATTCCTTTTCAGATAAGTAACATAACTTCCTTTTCAAATACTGTATTTTCCAGGGGATATGTCACTCTGCCAAAAAATGCATAATAAAGAAGAAAAAAACGTGTATTAGTCGCTCTGCAGAACAGGTCGCATCCGTTCGGGGAACACGTGTCAAACGCGCAGCGCACCAGAAGGGACAGCAAACCATTTCATTCTCTTTTAATTTACATTTTGTTTACAGGCCAATGTTTTGGGAATTGGGGTTGTATTTGCCTTTACAATATAATTTCTATTAAATTGGGATATCAACATTGATTTACATCTTTCTTCATATAGGAAAGTGACTAGAATTTTTACACGTATAGTGATCTTTTTCGTTAATTCTGCCTCATAAATCATTAGGAAGTGATATATCTGTTGTGGCTGACATGGTTAGTCATAATAAAACTGAACATGACCTGTTGATGATTATTTCATGCTGCTTTAAGTTTAGTTTACATCATCTAAACCATATTCATTGTGATTTTCTTTTTTTTTATCAATGTCTCTGATCCTTGCCGCATGATGACATTTCTAATCCTGCCTTCAAATCCTCTGACTGGCTCCTTTAATGTTGTCTGAGTGTTTTGTTTTATGGTGCACTGCAGTGGAAAGAACAAAACACAGTCCTGTGAGAGAGTACAAAGAGTTTGCATTGGATTGGCTTTAACTGCTGGTGTAGTGTATTTTGCAATGACAAAGTGCAACATTAATAATGTACGAACAAGATTTTATTTTTGCAATTTTTGTAGGTAATAGAGGTTCTGGTTCTTTAATGTGACTTTTTTTTTAAAATTGCTGTCCCATTCTGAGATCCACAAGCAAACTCCAGGGGAGAGCAGAAGCTAAAGCCTTTATTCAGAGTGTTTTATGATGATGCAATAAACATTTAAGGATCAAACAGTGTTGAGTGTCTTCAAAGAGCTGATTTTCCCTGCTGTTTAATACATTTATTCTGCTATGGTCCACTCTATGGCTTGGTAGTGGCTTTTTCTTGTCTTGGTCACTGAATTACATCCAGCTAAAACTTTAATGGTGCTCAATGCTAAGAGGTTTCATTCTAATTTCTCCTTCAGATTAAATCTGTCACATTTATGGTGTGTGTGTCTGTATGGAGTGCTGGGATTGTATCCTTTGATTTGAGTGTTTTGTTTGAGCAGATGTGCTATATTCACCTCGACACAGGAGCTTGTTATGTCTGTTCTAACTCATTCTTACACAAGCTCATAAATGTCTGTTTGTGCATTCACTTGCACAAACTGGCCGCGTCCTTCCTCAGATTCAAACGTACACATTGTTTTTAAACATATGAATATACACATATACACAAGCAAGCACGCCTCTCTCTTTCTTGAACAATTAAACATGTCAGAGCTTGATTCCTGGCATTGACATTTCTGTTTTGTTGCACTGTAAAGCTGCTTTTGTGTGTGCAAAACACAACCCCCGAGTGAATATTAACCACGGACAACAGGATGGAAGGTAATTACTGAAAAGCCGAATTAAAATATAATGACCACAGTGACAAATGAGGACACCAGAAGGATAATTCTAATAAAGACCTAACGACCTGTTTTGAGTGTAACAAGCATATTTCCCCAACAAGGTATAGCTTCCTCTACATATTCAGATAACCACACAATTCCCCTAACCACATCTCCTCCACGCAGCACTTATGTCAGTCTTTCACCTGGCATGGAAGCAATCATACAGCGCGAGGTGCTGGATTTGACCTGACAAAAGGAGTCTTATTACCCTCCCATAATTGGAAATGCCTCACAAGGAGGGGGCACAACATCATGATTCCATTTACAATATTTACAACTCAAACATTTCGTTTCATCCTCCGTCCTTCATGCCTGTGAATTCCAGATAACGCAGAGGTTAAAGAGAACACTACATATAAATTGGCTCAAAGCAGAGCATATGGAAGTGAGGACTGAAGGATCCCACTGTTTTACCTTTGCGTTAATGCCAAATGATATTGGGTGTGAGGGTTGAATTAGCACTGAAATTTAGGCGTGGGATACAATCAGGCTTTCGAGGGTCTCTGAGATCCTATGGACTCGATGGAGTAACTCTGGACTCTGAAATGCACTGCATGCAGGCCATATGTCTAATGTGTGTTACTACAAGGACTGATGCCGTGCTCTGCTCTCAGATACTACTAAAGCATTTTGTAATGTAGGGGTTTACCAAAGGGGTTTTACCACTTGAAAGTCTGTTAAACTGACAACTGCTGCTGATGCATGCTGAAATTCTCATCTCCACTTTGTGACTGGGTGGATTGCCTACATGCTATACAAAGCTAAACATAGACTGCACAATTTCAGTCATGTCAGATGCAGCTTCCAGTGATTAGGGAAGGACTGCAGTCTTAAAGCTGCCCTTGACAAGTACATAATGAAAGAAGCAACCTTGTGAGTCACTTGAATTTATTACCCTTTCAGGTCATTCCCAAACACAAATCTTTCACTTGACTTCTGTTTTAATCAAACTACCTGCAGTATACCTGCTTGGTATCTCAGATACCATATTAAAACAATAACAAAGATCCATTCTAAAGGTACAACATGCTTACCTGAAAACACTATGCTGTAAGTCCCACCCCGAGTTCAACTTCAGGTTCATTCTTTCATTCTTTATTTTCTACACAAAGAAATACATTTTGAAAGAATACGTACATTTAGTATTTTCTACATTTCATTTTTTATTTTCTTTATTTTCCTTGCAGGGGTAGGGACGGAAGATACTACTACCACCATACTTCACCGTGGGAATGGTATTCTTTTGATGATGCAAAGTGTACTTTTTGGAATTGTGGCCAAAAAGTTAAACCTTGGTTTCATCACACCAGAACACATTTTCCCATATGCTTTTGGGAGACTTGATGTATTTTTTTTCCCTGCAAATTGAAACCAGGTTTAGATGGGTATTTTTTCCAGATGGTAAGTTTGGTGCAAAACCAACATCACCCAAAAAAAAAAAACATACCCACAGTAACAGAGGGTGGTGGCAATATCCTGTGCTGAGGTTGCTGTTCTTCAGCTCTTTTTTTATGATACTTTAGTAAAGGTTCCAGCAATGTTTCACCAGAAGAAAATTAGATTTGGTATGGCCCAACCAGAGCACAAACCTACATCCAACAGAAACTCAGTGGGGTGAGAGGTTTTGAACACTTTTGTAAGGAAAAGTGGGCAAATATCAGCTATTTAAGCATATAAGGGAACTTAATCAAGATTACTGTATGCATATGTGCCTACAGTTTTTAAACAAACCAGTAATCACATTTTTACAGTGCAGGACAATATTTAACAATTTCTGCAAATAATGTAATTTTTAAAATTATTTTCAAGGTTCATTTTTGGCAGCTCATAGGAAGGAGATTGGGTACCTCAGTACAGATGAAGTGAAACATACAAGACAAAAAATTTGACTCAAGTGTCCACGACAACCATTGTGGTGTGCCTTTATGGTCTTTGTATTGTCTGTGAAATAAAAAAGACGGAAAATATGCGCTACATTATGGGCCTGAAACTGAATATAGAGCTTAATCCCAGATCAAATGCATGGTGAATGGTTTGAGTGTTGTCTGTGATTTGTGTCAAATGTATATTTTTGTTGTCATAATTTATACAGAACTTTTTGTCTAAGGTCTGACACAAAGTACCGAGAAACACAAAATGGTGCACTTTTCATAGATAATTTTCTGAAAAAAAAAAACTTGTCAAGAATGTCTAGCTAATGGGGCGGGGCTGATTTTAGCTCAACTCGGATTGGTTAGTTTTAAATTTAAAAGTCTACTGGGTCATGGGGGAACAGCTAATTTTAGCTAAAATATTATTGGTTTTAAAATTACAATTTCATTTACTACTAATTCATGGAGGTAAGACAACAACTTTGCTTGATTGTGATTAGTCTGACTAGTGATGTCATAACTGACAAAAATTCAAAATGTATTTGTTTGTCATGGAGGCCATTTTTGTGCGGAATTCTCAGGACAGACGGCACTAAGCAAATTCACATTTGCATGGCTTTTATTTTACAACACAGACTTCATGTACACGTCAAAACCCAACAGAGATTTATTTTCTCAGTATGAGATCTTTAACTTATCCTTACAAGCCAACTACATGGATGAAAAGCATACTTTTAATGGATATTGAAAAATGCTGAGTATAATGAAGTGGCTGAAATGGTTTAATACGTATGAAAAAAATGAACCCATCTGCTGTTGAAGCTTTGCCATCGAGCAGCACACACACGGTCTTTCTTGGTTACACCGGTGTGCCTACAGTGAACTTCCAGTGAGGGGCTCAGGGGGCTTCGAACAGACCTGCTGCTCAAATCTACAACGCATTAGCCTTGATGAGGATGCAACGGCGTGTAAAAATGAGGGGCTTCTTCTGTGGAGGTTGTACACTACATTAGCATCTGCTGGGCCATACGATAGGAGATAAATCTTCAACAGGCGTGATGCATCTTCATTAAAGTCACCACTTACCATGTTACAAAAAACTGCCAAACTGTCGCTGTAGCCAGATGTTACCTTTAAGCTTTGTTTTTCTATCATTTTTTCTGAATTAAACAGAGGAAAGAAGAGGTCTGACATGGACAAATGAGGATGTTTCCATTTGGGATAGTGTTTTGTGTCACTTGAAGGTAAATTTAGACATCAATCATGGTTAAACAATTACGTGCTGAGATGGTAATTTAAACAGAGCTTAATGGCAGCAGTGAACAACTTGCAACGACACTTGCTAATCCTGAAGCTGTGATACTTTTGCAATCAGCTTGCATAATAATTCTTTCTCAACATTAGTCTGTCAAACTAAATTAGGACTCTGTGGTGCATGGACAAGATCTTTTGTTTTGGGTGGAGGATCATTCTTTGGACAGCTGGGAGCAAAATAATTTTGACTTTTCTAATGACAGTTTTTAAATGTTGGTTTTGTGTTGCCGCAACTTAACAAGCTATGACAGTTTTTAACAAATTTGAAGGGTTGAAGCCAAAGTTTTTATTGGCATTTGAATCGTAACAAATGTTCATTATGATACTGTCTATCAGTGTTTTCTACAAACTTCTATTTCTCTACGGTTTAAATACTTACATGTGTATAACACAGTGAAATATTAGTGCACCATTTTAATTCAATTATTGTTTGCCAACATTTAACTTTGTTATAGTAGTGTTAGTTGATTAAACAGTAATTCAACTAAAATTTCTGCATATTCTTATGTACCAACATACTCTTACTCCTCTTCAAACCTCTTCAGCTCAAGATGAAAAACAAAAATCACTTATGTCTCAACAACACTGAAATATGTGTATTTTGCTTGAATGTGGTCAATGGTAAATCCAAGTGGTGTTTTGTCTTCTGGGGGTAGTATAATTTAATATTCATCTGTAATAAAGAAGGAAAACAAAGGTACAACTAAGCTCCTTTTCTAGGCAGGTTACATGGAAATACATCCTGTGACCTTTCAATCGACCAACAATCTGCACGACCATCCTGTTCTGTACTGCTACCAACTAGTTATATTGTAGGGTCTAGTATGTATTTGAGGATAAAAGCCAGTTTATCTGATAAGGAGAATGTCTCCCAGACTCTATTAGACAGATTAAAGAAGCTGTAGTCACCTGGTGCGATTTGTGGGGAATTTCACTGATCAAGGAACACTCCCGCTGTCAGACAATTTTGTTCAGACAGATCTATCTTTCCAAAGAAAACTGTGGTGTCCCTCTGATGACTGTGCATAACGCAATTGACATTTCATCTTGTGTTGGCATCATTAATGTGTCTTGGCATTCAATTCAGGCAAGCCGGGAAGGTCACTGGTAGTTGCTGCTGCATGGACTAAAAGATTAACTCCGGGAGGATGACATCAGCACATGCAAACTTTTGTTTTGTGCAACAAAAACAAATGGTTTTTGAGTCACTAAGATGTTTACTGTACAGATATATACCCACATTGCAATAACCTGCAATGTGTGCACAGTGCTATTTTATTACCACTACTGAGCTCCCCTGCACACTATAGAAAAATGGATTATTTCCTGAAAATCTCTTGAAAGTAACCTCTTTTTTTTCTTTTCTTACTTACTCCAAAACCATCAGCAGCACAGGTTTTATTCTCCCTGTGGCACTGATTCATTGGTTAAAGGAAATGATGGCTCCATTGTCACCTATTTTCCTTGAACATCACGAATCTAGTGGCAGTGGCAAAAGGAAAATCTAGAGGAGAAACAGGAAAGCGGAAAAGTAAAGCAGGGTGCAACAAAAGAATGTTGAAGGCAGTAGAACTACTACTGTACATCTTTATATCACTTGACTGTGTAATGACTGTGTTTGGAACGCTGACATAATGTATCTACAGTATTCAAATGTTATTATCTCCACTAAAGATGTAATGCATGTACTGTAGGATTAGAAGGATGGGACATTTCAGAAGTAATTATAAGACACCATGACAAAATGAAGAGCTAATATCTGATTAGTCAAAAATCGAGTCAAAAATCTGGCAAAAGCACACATAAAATGAAATGCATGAATAGAGATATGTTTTAAGTGATGGCCTTACTTACCACATAACATGTAAATTACGAATATCTCATTTTGAAAAATAATCCACCATTTAAAATGACTTCTTTGGTTGTATGTACTGTTCCTGAACTAGACCTGAATAAGACTCATCAGAGCATTTCAGAGAACTGCGCTCCTGCCAGCAGCAGGAAATATTCCGGTGATTGACGCCTGTACTGTGGATTTCAACTTGGTAAGTAAGTCAGTAGTGACTAAAACTAAAATGTAATGGTGGCAGTGGTGGCCACGAGGCTAAAAAAGCAAAATCACCACTGCGGGCACCTGAGCAAGGCCCTTAACCACTCGGATGCTCCCTGGGTGCCACACAGTGGCTGCCCACTGCTCCCCCAGGGGATGGGTTAAATGCACAGAAGTATTTCATGTATGTATTATATATTTTACTGTGGTTCAGAAGTTTCCAATCACACAAAATGTTTGCTATAGACTGCAAGCAGTGAAGTGGATTTGACTCCTCCCTCTATTGGTTTTGTGTTTTGATTGGGAAGGAAAATCAAAAACATCATGACGTAAGATGACGGCAAACGTCATGATGTAACACGAAGCCACAGCCTTGACATTTGCATGACTGCTAGAGGGTGCATAACTCAAAAACGTAACAGTAGGTCGTAATTCAGTACATGAACATACGACCACCTTGGTCATATTTGGTAGGAGGACAGGCTCAATGGGTCACTTGAAGGACTATTAAACTGAATTTCCATGGAATCACAGATGGTCTGCTATTTTTTCAAAAGCAGGAAATAGATTAGGCATTTGATTTACAGTAATGACAGGATAGAGGAGCCATGGCAGTGTAATGGACTTTATCCACTGAAAAATAAAAGAAATCAATATATAAACCCCATGGTTACACTCACTAGTATATACTTCTATTGATATACAGCCAGAGGTGTGGACTCAAGTCACATGACTTGGTGTTATGACCCATAAAAGGAGCATACATATTTATAAAGGACGTGGGAGACAAAGGTATAGATTCCGACTTTCTTTTTATTGTTTGCATAAGATGCATGTTTTTTTGTACACCGGTTTTTTGGGAAAAGGGAAAAGGCCAACCCTTACCACCCCGAGCCCAAAGAAAGAAAAAAAAAACTTCAAAGTAACAAACTAACTGGTGGACCTGGCAGGCTGGCCAAACATAACAAATGGGAGTGGCACCAGGCCAGTTCTATACAGGATCGTAGGAGCCGGTACCGACGCCCAAGCTGACAAAAAACCCAAACTAAACCCCAAACAACAGAAAGAGTGAAAATAGAACTACCGGTCCCACGAGGTCAAACACAAAAGGAATTAACATTAACACAAGCAAAAGTTACCAGGCCGACATGGTGGAGAGCCAGCAGCGTGAAACGGCTCTCCACCATGTCGGCTCAGTATAATTCCACATCATTACATTTCATGGTGAAACATGGTTATGTAGATTTATTTCTCCTTTGAAAGCAAAGATGGACACATTAATTTTATCTTTTTAAATGATATTTTTCACAGAGTAAATCCTATTCTATCAAATGTGGTCTGGATGGGGGGAAAGTAGTGCTTTTGCAAGTCTTCAGTCTTCTTTGTAATCTAGCCCAGATTTGACAAGTGTAAAGTACTGTATAGAGGATCTTGATCTAGACTTGGTCTAATGTAGATCGGATGGAGAAATATCAGCTAAATCTCTTTTTTTCTGTTTTAATAATAAAAATGTTTACATAATCTGGAACTATTTAAACAATGGGTGATTGAATAACATTTAGTTGGATCTGTTGTGGTACTGATTCATAGCACTGAAAGCTGAAAGTGCAATGTCAGCACTACTTTTTTGTGTTTGAGTTCAGTCACACTTGTTTTAACAAAGCCGTTCTATTAAATAAATACAAATGTTAAAACGCCTTTATGATTTGTGTAAGTTCAATATATTGCATTATATTTAGTGACATTAAGACTCATGACTTGCAAAACAGTGACTTGGTCTCACCTCTGGTTTACACAGCAGGTGCTATGGAACCTGAAGGGTGAGCTAACACTAACATCACCTTATTGCTATGGTAAAACCGTAAACTTCATGAAACTTTGAGTAAAAAAATCATTACGGTCTTCTTAATGCATCTTGCCAACCAGAGCAACCAGAGCAGTGCAATCTGTCAAGGAAAACGTATGTTTTATTCAATAAACCGAAGCACTGAAAGTCTAATTCAGGGAGTGTGCGGTCAGTTTAGGGTCAACCAGTTTTCATCCTGGCCCATTATTGGGGCTGATATTCTGCACTTTGCCATTTATATGTGTCAATGTTTTATTTTACCCATAGTAAATAAAAATGAGATAAAAGTGCATGACTTTGGCACACTCTGATTGGCTACAGGTCCCACAAGTAACAGTCAATGAACACTGAAGCCTTTATGCTGCATAGGAGACCATATGGAGCAGGAAAGGAGCAGAGTCTGAAGTTAGCGGGGCTGACACCAGAAGGTAAGGCAGCAGGAATCTCTGAGGTTAACATTACAATCCTTCACAGCAATGTCACGAAAACACCACAGACAATCCTGTGAGATATGTCTGTGAGTTTCCATTGAAAATGGCAGAATAATGACTTTGCATAGATAATGTAATATGCAGTGTTACCGATAATACTAAGCATTAACAGAATTTAAATCCCGTATTTTCCGCACTATAGGGCGCACCGGATTATAAGGCGCACTTGCGTCATGCATCCACCAGATGGCGGTGTGCT
>JAQQAE010021061.1:0-10546 GCA_029823295.1 Pseudamia nigra | reverse complement strand
AAACGGTGTTTTTTTTACTCTCTTTCCTATTGTATCCCCCCCCGTCTCCCCCAACTGCAAGGAGTTGAGCTCTTCATGTGCTGCAACTCCCTCCTCTTCAGTGGGAGAAATTGAATTGCCCCCTCGGGGATAAATAAAGTATGATTGATTGATTGATTGGCAGATACTTGATTGGACTGACATGTAGTTGTCCTTCTTTAGATCACTTTTGGTTGTTGCTAACCCTTGTAGACAGAGAATACCCTTCAAGATGTACAGTTTTGGAGATGCTCTCACCATAAGTTGCTCAGATCTTTGTTTCTCAGATCACTGCTTCAAACTTTGAGAACTAAGGTTATGTTTATACTGCAGGCAAAAGTGGCCTAAATCTGATCTTTTATCTTATCTTGCATCAGTTTTTTATGAAAGTGTGAACAACATGAGTTGCATAAAATCTGATCCTTTTTTTTCGTTTAGTTTTGTTCTTGGGCATTTTTCCATTATTGAGAGAGACAGTGTAGAGAGACATGAAGGTTGATGGGAGAGACTGAGGAGTGTCATGCAGTGAAGAGCCACAGGTCAGGTTCAAACCTGTGCCTCTGTGATTAGGCCTGATCCATGTGGATTCACACTACCAGGTGAGCCGCTGAGGCAACCCATCTTTTGGATTCTGAGCTCTGCCACTTGCATATCTGACTGCAATGTGACTTCAGTGCCAACAGCCAGAATGGAATTCAAAGTACATTGACTCAAGACTGAATTTTGTGAGAACTTTGCACTGGCATCATACACATACAGTAAGTTATTTCAGCTCAGCTCATCTTTAAATACGTAGAGCAGTAAAATCCAATATACAGATTAATGGACCCCTGAAATGAATCAAAAACATTGTAAAGAACAATAAAACACTGATAGGAATCATTGCACAAGGACTACACACTTATACACACCTTCTCCTTTAGTGGGTTTTCACGATTTTTTATTATTAATATAATGTTCTACATTGATACTAAAGACATCCGAACTGCAAAAGAACATATAGGGAATTATGCACCGTAGTACATACAAACATGCTAAACAACCCAGAGCATGTTTTATATTTTAGATTGTCATAAGTGGCCACATTTAGCTTTGATGACATCTTTGCATTTTCTCAGCAGATTAACTAGGCAATAATCCATAATGTTTGGTCAAGAGTTAATTTGTGTCATTTCTTGTCTTCATTATGTGCTTTACATCATTAGTCATCCTGTGCAGAGGAAGGGTGGGTACAGAATCAATAACCCTATTAGTGGCACTACAACTACAGTACAAATCCACTATCCAACAAAAAAAAACACTACTAATGATAGCACTTGGGACACATTTAAAGTTCTTGAGATGTTTCAGATTGACTTCACTTCTTAAAGTAATAATAGGCTGTCTTTTCTCTTTACTCAACTGAGTATATTACTGTACAATATTGAAAATAATAAAAAAGTAAAGCAAAACTCTTGAAGGAGATGGAGTGTCCAAACTTTTGACTGGCAGTGTATATAGTCTTCCCTAAATGTGCACACCTTTTGTTTGTAGAGGAGTATTTTAGAGAGTTTTGAAAAGATGTATTAATGCTTTTACCAATGGAAATGATGTTTATCCTTCTAATACTGCATGCCTCTCCTTCAACTTCTCAAATCTGATATTGGCAGCATTCTCAAAAAAATAAAGACAACCAGGCAAATGGAGCCTTGAATGGAGAACCAACCTTGGATTGCCATTTTGTTTAAAAGTATGGTAACAACAAAAACTCCTTTTCCTTGGGTGGCCTATCTGTTAATGATACAGTGACAAATCAGTTGTTAATTTATCCAATGATAGATTCTCAAGCACACTATTGCAGGGCTCTTGCAGATAAACAAATTATAAATGAGAATAAATACTGTATGTCAATCTTTATGCTGGAGGCAATTAGCAAAAGCCAAGGGATTTGTCATAACCTGTCTACCTCACACTTGCTCTTGTGAAGTGCTATTATTAGTTTAATAATAGAGTACTTAAAAACTGAACATGGACATCATTTTAGTGTCTCACCAGAAATGATACATGGTGACCTGTGTAAAGTGAAAGCACCCCTACACATATAATGCAATCGATGATTCCCTATAATTGTGAATGACGTACTATTGGGGAAAACAATACAAAAAAGTCTGTTGATGAGTCAGCTAACGGTTCTGAGAAGTAAGTTCTAATCACTGATGTGTTCTTAAAAGACTAAAGAAGTTCCCACGATTCCATTCATACCTTTTCTGGATTCCGGTCATTCTTTCAATTGTTTCCTACCAAACCCAGACACGTTCTGCTCACATGCACAGCAAATCATTTCATCACTCTTAGCCTGACCTACTTTTGCAATTACTGTATCCAACAGCAAAAACAAAATGTAATCTATTCCTTCCTACTGTCTGCCTTAAGAGTCATTCTTTCTAAAACTATTACAGGTGTATGTGTGGATCACTCACACACAGTTAAAGACATCATTGATGACACACTCAAACAAATTTGCAAATCACTAGGCAGTTTCTTGACGTTTAGTTTGCCATTTACAATGTGAACAAACTGCAATCACAACATTTTTTAGGCCAAGGGAGGAGCACGCCCACATGAGACTCAAGACATCCGACATAAAGCAGTTCAGTTATTTTCAAGTGTCACTATGACTCACCTTGTGAACTGGCACTGACCTAACAAAATCTGGGAATTTCATCAGCCGGTAAGGACATATTTTTGCTTTATTTTCCATCATGGAATCAAGGATATTTAATCAATATTCGTTAATGTAATCTGAGTGTACAGCACTTTGGTCAGCTTTGTTGTTGTAAATGATAGGAGGTTACCTAGATTTGTTATGTAACTGGCACTGCAAACTTCAGGTTGCAACATGTTTTACTTGGTACTGACTGATCCCTTTTCTGTGACGGAAATATCTCATTTTTTGTTTTTGCAGGTAACAAAAAAGCATTCCAAATGATGGCAGGTAAGTAGAAGAACTAGTTTTAAGGAAAAGGTGATTCCACAGCCTTTCTTCTTTCCTGAAATTCTTTTCTTTTACAGATCATGGAGAAGTTTGTGATGGGCAGGAGGCCACCTTCTGCATGAATGGGGGGACGTGCTATAGAATATTAAATTCACTTTCTTGTGTGTAAGTTAAACCAAAAAGACATTTTCAGCTGCCAAATATGAGATTTGAGAAACCTTCACCTCTTAATAACAGATTTCACAACACGGTGTCAGGTTTCTTCACTGACTGCATGCATTTTCCTCCTATTGCTTACTTTTTAGGTGCTATTCGAACTACGCAGGCAACAGATGTGAGAATTTACGGCTCTTCAGCAGTTCCCCTCTCGGACAGAATGCTGGGTTAATTGCAGCCGTGGTCATCGTCACCCTCCTCATCTTGGTGGCAGTGGCAGTTTTTATCTACTACATGCGCAAGTAAGTACTTTCTTGCTTTAATAGCTAGAGGAGGGCCATGACCAATACTATTATGAACACACAATGAACATTTCCACATCAGTTGAGACCAATAATTAGCTGTATCACAATCAATGTCAAATCATTACTTTTTCATCAAGTTTAAAGAATGTTTTTGATGCTGTGTGAAGTGAAAGAAACCAGGTGCTTGCATGTGCTATTACTTCACGAAGGATCAGAGGTGTGTGGTGTTAACAGAAACAGTGCTCAAATGAACACATTGTTACTTTATAATCCTCATGACTCAAGTAGGAGTACAAGGTATCTAATTAAAAAAAAAAACTACTCAAGTAGTGAGTGACTTCCTCACGTGGAATTTATTACAACCTAATAAACTGCCTTCAAACAGGTATTTTTGACATGTTTGTTTCTTTCACGATTATTTTGATCATTTGTTGTTTTTTTGCTGGTTATTTTTTTTTTTTATCGATGTTGATTTGTTCATTTTTGCCAACTGTTTTTTTTTGTTCTTTTCTGTCAACCTTTTTAATTATTTCCATTGTTTTTGCTCATCGTGTTGCTTCTTCTATTGATCATATTGTTTTTTTTTTTAACTTATGTCATTATTTTCATCCTTTTTGCTTACTTTGTTGGTTATTTTGTTCATTTGTACTTTTTACAATTTTATTAATTTACAATTGACTGCTGTGGTTAGCATTGTTACATTTGTTGATGATTGTTAATTTCTAACTCATTTTGTTAATTTCATTCTACTACTCAAACACAAGAACATGTAAAAGAGTAAATGTACCGTACTTGAGTACTACCCACCTCTGTAAAGGATGCAGCAAGTCGGATGCCATGTAAAAGATGCAAGACAAAAAGAATGAGGTAAAACTTGCAGCAAAACCAAAAAAATCTTAAACACAACAGAGGTTTAAGATGAAAAAAATACATAAAAGACAAAAACAACCAAAAGCACAACTGGACAAAAAGGTAATAGATGGAACAAAATCAGGATGCAACGAAATATGAACATTGTAAAGCGCATAAATTCAAAATGATGTTGAAGACATTACAAGGTAAAGATGGCAATATGTAAACACTGTAAAAAAAAGCTGGCTTTTGCAACATTAAGTTAAAATAACTAAAATGAGTACATGTATTTTCATCCAACAAGAGAGGATTTTGCCTGATAATGTGATGAAAATAAACCCTACGAACAAAAGAAAAAGACCTATCACAATAAATATAATTATCAAGATATAAAAATATATTATGGTGATAATTATCGTTCCGTCACAGCCCTACTAGGACATGATTTCCGGAAAGTCACTGTGCATGAGCCAGATGACACTGTTTAAAAGCTAATAACCATTATTTATGTCTATACACAGGATGTGGAAAACCAAGCAACAGAGCCAACAGAGCAATCAGCCACAATACTGGAAAGTAAGGAGTATGAAAGTGTGATCTTTTTTATTGTTGCTGTACATTTTTTTCCCTTTTTGGCTGTGTTTAATGTGCGGTCACTATAAAAGACGACTAAACATAAAAAAAACAGCTGTGGTAAAAATAACCATCAAAACTCAAGGGCTGCACAAGAGGGAAAGACATCATTTATTTACACACAAGCAGGTGTGGGACTAATATGGGTGTGACCTGAATCACACCTCACATACATAGTCATCTTTTACACACAGCTATGACGTCTACACTGCTGTTACTTGTGGCACATCACATTTCAATATATTTGCTTTGTCTGAAATGTATTTACAAAGCATTGTTTGACCAAGTAAAATGTTCTGTAATATAAATATTTATCTCAATATGAAGTAAAGAGGTGTATCCATTAGTGATTAAGTACAATCTGCTATTGACAGAATAAAGTGTTTTGTGATTGTGTAAGCATATTCAGTGATTCCTTGGTGACTTTGTAGTGATTTGTGGTGGAAGATGGTGTGTATAATTATGTGGATCGAAACACACTAGTCATTCAGAATTGCATTACTAACCCTGAACCTTTAGTCTAATCCAAAATCTAATCTTAACCCGAGACCATAATTGCACCTTCACAAAACCGGGATGGGTCAGGATGAGCTCACTTTCCAAAAGAAAAACATATCTTTGTGCTTCATGAACTCTGCTCTCACAAAACTGGACGGACCAGAAGACGTTCTGATACAGCCCGACCGTCTGTATAATTAGCTCATCCCAAGCCATTCGTCCCTCCTTCTAAAAACAGAGGTACAGGAGATCTCAGGGGGCTTGTGGAGATAACGGAGGCATCACATTCGCTTCGTTTAGTCCTGCAGTATTCAAGTAAAACTATTGTTCCTTTGTAATTAAAACAAATAGAAATACTCATACAAATAAGGAGTTGAGTAAGAGTTAAAAAAAATCTGAAAAACCTACTCAAGAAGTGAGTAACTTCATAACACCAAATTTATTACACCTTAATATATTGCATTTGAGCAGGTTATTTAGTATTTAGGTAATAGCAACACCATGATAATTAATGTGTCGTTGATTGTCATGAATAAAGTGACAACTGGGCAAATGTGAACGTACATGTTGTGCTCATTGTTATGTTGTTCTTTTTGGTTCATTTATTGAGTTATTTTGATAATTGTCGTTAATTATTAATTATTTTGATTTTTATCACAGGCCGTTACTTTGTTCATTTGTCAACTTGCCTGGTTATTTTGTTCATTTTTGCTAATGTTGTTTGTCATTTTGTTACTTATTTTGTTCACTTTTTTTGTTCTTGTTTGCTCATTTATTTTATTATTTTTGTTAATTAATTTGCTAGCTCTGCTAATGCACTTGTTTTTGTTTATTTGTGCTGCTTTGTTCATTTAAGCTGTATTGGGTTAACATAACAGCAGCGCATAATGTGACTCTTCTAGCCCTGTTACTCATTGATTTGTGACCAAACCTAACGGTGTAAAAAGTACTCCGTGAAACAGCTACTCTCAGAAGTACATTTAATTGTAAAACTACTCAAGTACATAAAAAGGAGTAAATGTACTACTCACCTCTACTAACAACAGTTAACAGCAAATGTCACCATTCATTAACTGTGGTTTTGGCTAACCTCCTCAGGGAGTTATTTTGTAGAAGGAGTGCACAGTATTTGAATATCTGGTTAACCATTCCATATTAAAATGGTTGGATTAGTAATTAAATATCTGTGCAGGGTGTGTCTTAAAAGGTCACCAGATGTACAGTAACAGGGAGTTGAAAAGTGCTGCTGTAAGCCTCAATTGAAGTATTTTCATGCTGTATTAAATCTCTCAAAAATCAAGAATTGCTGATACTTTAAAAATACTGGATTTTTATCTTTTCCAAGAGTCTGACATCATGGGGCAGCAGCCTCTGTCAGAAATGCAGCAAATTGCTTCCACCTAGTGGCAACGTGGATTATTTTTTTCAAGTGTTTATTTTACTAAAAGCATGGATTTAGATTTAAGGAAGACTTGATGCTCAAAGGTATTTTTAAAGTGTGTACTTCATTAAACACCAGCAGCTTACAAATTCACATATGCAAGTTTTGGTTTGCTAACGACCCTCCTTTACATAAATACTGACATTTTTGTACTGATTATTCGATGTTTCAGCATTTTGTTCATTTCCTTCATTACTTTGTTCTTTTTCCTGATGATTTTCTTCATTATTGGGCATTTTTATTATTGTTCTACGCATTTTTGTTGCTTATTTTATCCACTTTGGTGACTATTGCGTCCTTTTGGTTACTTGGATAACATATGTTGCTTAATATGTTCATTTTCTTGATTGCTAATATTCCCTTAATGTACTTATATGGAAAAGGCACACAGCAATGCATTAATTCATCAAAATGTAAAAATAGGTTTGACACTTTTCTAGAAGGACCCATAGATGCCCAATGTCCCTCCAATGTTTTGTAATTGAATGAAAGCAATAATCTAAAATACATATCTAGAGCTTTATTTTCCAAAACATCTTCCAAAAATCTCTATATAAAAGCTGTATCAAAATTACAATCTGAATCTGACATTACTATGCGATGTGAGGTAAACACAATCATTTACGTAGACAGCTGACTCTTACAAGCTTCTGGCTTTGTCAAACTCTTGCGCAATTTTGAGTGCTGTTGCATTTAGTCCGACAGACTGCATGTTAGTGATGATGGAGACCACGACCCCCTGTGGAAAGCGGTGGCTCTCTCCTTGGCACTGACCTACGTCTTCAGAGGGTAACACTAAGAGGACACTACTAGCCCCCACAGCGCCTCCCGTGTGTGAAACATAGTGTCTGCGTTTCCTGCACTGGCCATATTTCTGCAGTTTTTCTACTACTAGCCAGCCCTGGGCATACCGTCCATCTTTATCCCAGCTGACCTCGGCCTTATCGACTGGAGCCCACAGATCCAGGGCGCTCTGGGGTTTGAGAAAGCCAGGTAGCAGACCTTCAGTGTCCTTTAACTGTGCAACTTGATAGCTATAGAGCAAAGCGTTTCCAAACAGCAGCAAATCACCCACAGTAGAAAGGAAGCCGCCTCCGGCCCATTTGTAGGAGTTGTCCACATATGGGCAGTTCACAACACGACCTCTCTTGTTAAAGTGGTAAAACCTGTGAAGGGACACCATTTGTTAATATTGGCTACTTTTTAATCATGTCATGTAAATTTTATTGGCAATCACACTAGTGCTAGATAGAACAACAAAATATGTGCATCACAATTTTTTTTAGGATAGTGGCAGCTTCACAGTATGTCACTGACATTGCTAATAGATAATGATACTGCTCTTATGAGGTTCCAACCACATGGTTCACAGTATTAAAGATTGGTATTCACGCACAACTGCTGTAAGATTCCAATACGTGACCGTTTCTGATAAGTTTAGTTCACTGCTAGCTACTGATTGAAATGCATGTGTTTTACTAAGGTGTTGGACAATGATTAGCTTAAAAATTGGGCAATGCATTAACTTGAAATTTTTGGTGAAACTGAACAGAACAGCAGTTGAATACATTCATCCATTAACTGAGGTGGAGAGCACTACATGCCATGTACACGTGTTTCAACGGAACAAAAGATTTAGTCAAGGTACTGTAGACAGAATGTCCTAAACCGTGAACATCCTGGGTGTCAATGCAAAACAAAAACTTTTGAAAACACTCAACAAATTCAATTAATTGTTCAAAAGTCATAAGAAAAACTGTTTCATTCTTCATCATCATCATCATCATCATCAGTTCACATTGTGCTCTCGGTAAAGCAGTTTCTGTCCCAAAAACAAATCACAAATCACCTGATTTAGCACTGTTTGACTGTTTCCTTTTTCCAAAGATAAATTCTATGTCAGATGAAGACATTTTGAGTCTGTATCAGAAGTTAAGAAAAGAACAAGAGGTTCTGAGACATCTGTGTGAAGACCTACTGCACTGCTTTGTTCAGTGGAAGACCTGAATGCAGCAGTGAGTTGATGCACAAGGAGAGGTAGTTGAAGGAGAAAGACAGTGAAAAATGTTTATGTTTAAAAAACTGTATGACAGCTTTGGTCTTGATTTGTAATAGTCATACTTCTTACATTTATAAAGAATCTAACTTTTAGAATGATGCACTGGCATCTTGGTACTGTAAGTCACCCAAAAATGAGCAGTTCATCCATTATATCAGCCACTAAAAAGCAACAAAAGATATCTGAAATGTGAAATTGTAATCAAATTACCTGGATCGGTGATAAATAATTGGTTCATTTTCATCAGGCACAGTGTTGAGCATCCCCAGCTCACGAAACATGGCCATCATGTAATCAAGGAAACGCTGACCAGCTGCCTGTTCCACACAGGCACTAAGCAGAGTAAAGGCATGAGTGGAATAGAGAAAAGTGGTGCCTGTGTAAAGCAAAACATAAATCTTCACACAAGGCATTAACTTTTTACTGTATGTGAAGGGGAGCAAATGTGTGATTTACCAGGTTTGAAAATGAGCGGGTCATCTTTGAAAAGGTCCAGGGCCTCAGTGACACTTTCAAAGGTGTCCTTCAGGTAGTACTCTTCATGCTCAAACTCTGTTTTCTTCTTCTGAGCCAGAGTGGTGTCTCTGCCTTTGCTATTCTCTTCTGTTGAAAGTTTATCTTTGTTTTCAGACATGCCCTTTTCATCCTTCTTCTCTTTAGTTGGTTTCAAAAGTCGTCTAGCTTTCTCTTTGTCCTCTTTCACTTTCTTGGCGTCCTTCTCATAATGCCGTATACCACTTAAATGGGACATAAGCATACGTGGGGTTATTGTAACCTGAAAAAAAAGAAACAAACCACACATGATTTGCATCAAACAGATATGTCAATATTGCACCTGGGGTTAATTTGAGCAACTTACATTTTCTCCATCAAACTGTTTCTGGGGAAATTCTGGGACGTATTTCTGGACGGGTACATCGAGCTCTAGTTTTCCATCCTCACACAGACGAGCAGCAGCTGCAGTTGTGAGAGGTTTACTGATGCTGGCGATTCGCATCACTGTCTCTGTGTTGCAGGGCACCCGATTCTCCAAATCAGCATAACCAACACCTACATTTCAACAAGAATTTAAATGCATCATTCCAGAAAGAAGTATAGATGGGTATATTCCTGTTACAGAGCCACTGGCATGGATACTACGTGTCAGCCTTTACTGTGACAACATAGCTGATGTTAACCGCTGTTTTTGTTTATATGATATACTTTTAGTATATCTTATGTGCAGCAGGACCGATTGCGTCTTGTGCGTACAATTCTGGTAAAGCGACATCTTTTAGGGGCTCAAGTTACATTTAAAACACAAATGCTGCAGTAATTGACATACACGTAGAAAACAGAATAAAAGAGAGGAGTTGATGAAATAGTATTTTTTAAATCCCTTTTCATAATATACTATTGCTCCACATCTGGGTATGACAGAAAATGATTTTGCTTGTATTTCATTTGACTGTAATTACTATGACACTTGTGTACAATCACTTGAAAAAGCTACAGCAGGCTGCAGAAAAATGTAGAAAAAGTATAAGAAAAAAACATGTCTGTGAAGATTCTCAGTCATCCAGGTCATGGTGTCCAAGGCGTGTGGTTTTCCTTCTGTCGACTGGACTGGA